>JBCFYV010000040.1:0-156715 GCA_039000515.1 Timema cristinae
AGTTACCCTTATATTATGTACTTTCTAATTGTAAACCTTGATATTTAACTCGGTGTTGGTATACCACTACCAATGCTGTGGGTCCCCTATTGGGTTGTACTATTTATTTGACTGTGGGGTACAGTTGACTCCCTGTACTGTGGGCATGACCTTAACGCCGTTTAGCTTGTTTACCTAAAACGGGTATACTAGAGTATTTTATTGATTAGCGTCCGCCTTAGGGCATATTGAGTAAACTGTACTTGTGGCTTTAGCCAATATCTAATATAGTTTGGTTTCTAGGGTACCCCCAGACACAGTACTTGGCTGCTAGCCAGCTGTATTATTCCTTTGTAATATGTTGAAGAGAACGCCTACGATTCCTTGTGATAAGCAAATGATGGACAGCCAAAATCCTATGAACATTCCAATGATTTGGTTATGTATTATCTAATGTGTTCACCCAATAAATTGTTGCTTTCATTGTTATTTGTGTTATGTAAACTTGCACCCCTCCCCTTTTAGCTCTATAAGGTAGGGTGCACAGATTGTTCCTGCTCCACTAAAGGAGCAGTTTTTACCATCCCTAATATATCAAAAGAAGTGTCAAGATCGTAATGTTGGCAACACTAGTATCTCTTTTTGTGCGGACACTTCCTTTCTGAACATAGAAGAATGCTCTCATGGAAATTTTCCACTATCTGAAATGGCAGAATCTTGTACCAAACGAAACAAAGGCAGCGCAAGTTGGTACAGTTGTGAAATAAAAATACACAAATGTGTTTAAATAAATAGAAAATTTCTGAATAAATGGAGAGAAAACTATACCAAAAATAAAAATAAATATCTAAATTTGGAAAAAATTGAGAACTATCACAAAATTAAACAAGATTACAATAGGAATTATCAAACAGAAATTTAAACTTGAACATCATAATTTCTCAAATATTATCATAAACATATTCAAGAAAAAACTATTAAATATCTATTAATGTATTCCAAAAGAATGATCAAAAGGCAATTTAAACTTTAGCATCTTAAATTCTCAAAGTTTACTGTGAACATAGTCCGAAAAGAATGATTAAATATCATTTAATTCCTCTACGTCTTAAGTTTTCTCTCAATTGCTGAACTTTACTTAAAAAAACACAGTCACAATGTATTTATTCCAAATATAGTGACTTCGCTACATCTTACGTTATTTCCTGACATAATACATTTACTTTATATACCGTTCATCAAAAACTGGGCTAGCCTTGCCAATAGCAAATATTGATATATTTTAGTATAAACACTAACTATATAAATGTTATTTGACTGTAATCTTTGGTTACAGCTATTAAACTCTACAAACAAAAACAATATAAAGATAATGTTGACAATACTAAAAGATTTAAATTGAAGTCCAAATAAGAAATATTTTAATCAAAAAAGAATTTGTTAAAGGTTTAAAAGAAATTAAATAGTCCTAAAATTAAGCTTTTGGTTACTACGTAGCAGACGCCACAACCGTTTTACAAACAAGGATTAGTCCAGGAGTGCCGGTCAAGGCCACATACACGTTAATATAAATATCTAATATATAAGTAAAATTATACTGTAATATTTGGGAAGTATTTTTAAAAGTGATTGATAATATTTTTAGTGATAATAATAGTAGTAATTATAAAATAATAATTATTTCTAAATATGGTGTCAAAAGTTTACTCTTAGACAATGTTGGCATTACTGATACCATCTTCTAGCTTCTGCTAGCCGTCAAGTAAAACCATAGAAGTGGTAAGTCCACTGTATATACCGTTAATCCATAGAGGGGGGGGGGGGGGTGATTTGGAGGGCGGGAAAACATTGGGTCACGTGGGAACGACAGCGCACGACAAAACACATGCGTCGATACTAGTATGTTCTCCGATGATCTGGACTCAGACGGGGTGGGGTGTGTGTTGATGGTAAATCGAGGCAGCCCGGTTAATTAGATAACAGCTTCTTTACTTGTGGTAACTATCTATACTCGTGCAAAGCAAAACCGACAAAGACGCTCGCCATAAAAAGTATATTCTACACTCTGTTTCCGTTGGACGGTGGCAACGCAAAACGAGTCACCGTCGACATGATTGTTAAGAACAACTTTATGCCCTTTGAGAACATCTTTGGGCATTGAGTGGTGTTTATCACACCAAGTATCAAGAATTGTTTAACTTAAAGTCGGTAATTTTGAAGCTACTCAACATCAAAACTCCTCAGAGCATATAACTGAATAATACTGAAAACTATCCGAGACGTATTGTTGTCATCAGCGAGAAGCAAGACACTGAACTTTGACGGGTTGACAATATTTCCCTGACTGGGAGAGTCACTGTGAGGTTTGGAACTTCCTCGACGTCGACGTAGAACGAAGGGATATGTGGTTGACACCTGCCGACATATATTGATTTAATTTGATCCAAACACTCGTTTGTAGATGTATGTGACACATTAACAGAGGCCGAGGATTTCGTTGATCTCGAACAACCTATGGTGGAAACGTACATCAGAAACCTGAATCTAATTAGTGCTACCATCTTGGACTATTACTTGCTGGATTGTGAACTGAAAACATTCTACCAACGCTTCTAAGGGATGTTGTAGAAAAGCGTATGGACAGTTACATGCGTCATTCAAGTGATAGTGTATAGTTTTTTCTTAATAAATATAATGTATTAAACATGTCTCAGGTTTTATTTTGTCATAGCATATCGTTATTTTCAAACGTAACTTATTTACCGTAAAGTATCATGTTGGTTGCTGGACACATTTATAAACACCCAGAAAATGTGATTGCAGCTTTCACCTCCCGGTATCCACTTTTGGATTGCTACCTAATTCGTTCAGGGTTTGTTTAGTCTATAGATAGCTATTTACATAATGCCTTTTTGAAAATTGTGATCAGTTCTAATAAAATCTAATATTTCTTGGACACGATTAGTTTGCTCTGTCAGGAATATTCAATGACTTGTTTTGCTATAGCAAATCCCGTAACTGGTTTACCCTAAAGTACCACACTGTTTGGTTTATGGATCAATCGACCACTGTGACATATATTCGGGTGTGAGAAAGGGGAAAGTGGTTTGTAAAGTGAAAAAAACCTAAACTTCCACACTATGCTTTATTTCCAAACAGCGTCAAGGGTAGTTGAGGAGAAACTAGACCCTATAAAACCAGTTAAAGAACTGAACTATGTTTCCCAGGTTAGGGATTATGGTCACTGCGGATTAAGGTTAAAACAATTTTCGGGGCCCCCAAAACATATTGCCCTAGATACCACCAAAAAGGACTATTAAAACCCCGAATACACACCACCCCTATATATTGCCAAATAAAGCTAAAAGTCCCCGCAAAACACACTACCTTCTAGACACCAAAAACCGTATAATGAGCTGACCTAGGTGACTTCGAGTATATTTTGTTCAAATATAGTCCTTTGAACCACTATACGTACGGTGGTTACATATTCTGCTGTGTTAAAGTGAAAACAAGGTATTCCCTTATGTTATTTACAGAACGTAAAAACTTTCGAGGATAAAGACAAGATTGAGCATTTTTGGTGTTGCGTTAATTACTCTACAAAATAATCGTACGTACGACTCGTGTAAACCACAAGCGAATGGCCTGAAAACTTAACCCATTTACGTGTTAATGTATTTGGGGAAAGTGTGAACTACGTTAGGCCTATTACTTATTTTACTGATGAATTGACATGAAGAGCACCTTTTAAATTATACCAAATTTTTCGTTCGGTATTAATAATATTTTATTATATTTTTATAGGTAACCTATGAATAATATAAAAAAAATCGACAACTTCAGATTACATGATTAGACGTATGGATACGAAAAGTAGATTTACAAATTTATTTTAGCTGTCAGATACATCCATTCGAAATAAAATTGATCCATAAATGTAGATAAGGGAAAGAAGAGAATCACATAAAATTACGAGAACACCATTTTCTTCGTTTCCCAGTTACGTTAACGTTGACTATGGTATCACTATCTAATCAAATAAAATTCTTGGCCTCACGGATTGCAGAACCTATCGTTTGGTTACATAGTTAACGTCAGCTTTGTGTAAAGCTTACTAAACAATTGCATTATTCTATCCTGTTGTCGTAAAGCTTTTACTCAGACAAACTTGATATTAACACATGATACTTCAATGAATTTATAAACAAAAGAAAACTAGGCAGGTAAAAAAGATAATCGAATTATTCAATGATGAATTCAAGTGGCATTTTTTTAAGTTAGTTATTTTACTGCTTTAATTCGTGATATCACATTATTATTAAATGGAAAGATGCTAGAGGATGAATTTACCTCTAGTTCTAGCAGATTATAAACACACACAGAAAACTACAGCTTTCTGATTATATGGTAAAAATAATTTGACCTAACATATCAAATACTCTAATTTGTAAAATTAAGACTGTACGAATTTGTTTTGATTTTCTTATTCTAAATTTGGATATGCTTTCAAAATGTGGGTTTTGTACTTACGTGGGGGTGGGGTGGGGTTGATGACAAACCCGTCGCATCTTCATCATCACCATCGTCATCAACCCCACGACGACGAATGTATCTGTATAGCTTGTATACTCCCCAGCATAACCCCGCAACCCCTGCCCCAACCAACAGCTTCTCTTTAATGCTCATCGGCATTTCTCTTTACTGAACAAATACCCTTGTGTTAGAAGCTACCAATGTCTTTGATAATATTACGTGTGATATGTTTATTTATTCTTCTTATTAATCTTCACTTTGTCAATCAAACTCTATCCTTTTTTACAATCAAGTAATGATTAAAATTTGTTGCCAGGAAACATAATTTATTTCATTATATTAAAATAATGGTTTCCTAGATACTTAATATTATTGCTGCGTTTTTATGTTAATAGTTTAAAATATTTATTTTTCATACGTATAGTAAATAATTTAAATTAAACTATGTTGTGATTATCAAAATATTATCATGTTATATGCATCGCTATTTAATACTTCATGTTGTGTGTTCCTTAACCAGCCAGTAGAACAGTCTCTAAAATTTTTACAATATAAGCTCCCTTATTCTTTTAAAAAATCTAGAATTGTTAATATGAAACCAGCTCTTTTAACACAAAATCGAAATAAGGTGCTCTTCTTTTTAGTTCAAATTCACTCATTGACATGATTGTTGTTTTTTGCGAGAAGAGTTTAATTTGCTTTATAGCTTTATTCGTGTTTTATAGACAAACAAGACCTTTCGTATTTATAGCATTTAGCAAAATTAATTTTAAAGTTATTAAGAATCAGTGAAGCATCCAGGATTTTACTTTAGGGGGAGGGGTGCATGTATGTCAAAGCTATTAATTCTGTTCCCCAAAAATATTCATCTAATTATTTTAGATTAATATATTTTTAAAAGAAACTATACATACTCACACAAACACACATACATAAAGGTTGTTATAAAAGGGTTCAGAAATTATTAATCTTGTGCACATTAACACGAGTAAAATAGTCTTCATAACGTTAAATAACCTTTAATTGTGTAGATACGTATGTAAACACTAGTAACAATAATAATAATAATAATAATAATAATAATAATAATAATAATAATAATAATAATAATAATAATAATAATATAAAGATAGGAGAAAATATAGGTCCATGAACCAGTTCACATAGAGGTAAAGGCAACTTTGTATTCTAGTAATAAAAAAAATTAAGATTAAAATACAGTATTTACTTGGGCCGTGTCTGAATAGTTTGTCCCTACACACTTGTGCACTTTACTGCAAGCTTTAATATAATACGTATCTGGTGCACCTAAGTACACTTCGTCGAGATTGTAAGGTAGCAACATACTTGCTCAGCCCCCGCGGTATGCTACACTCCACATATGACTGCTGAATAGTTTGCCTAGCTACGCCCAAGGCCGCATTTAGAGAAAGCCTTAAGTCCTTAATTTATTTCTTGCCTGTAGGGAAGGAGTGATGGGGGAGTTGTTATGTCTTTTTGGGATGTCCAAATGGTTTGATATACTAAATTAATTTTACTTTATTTTCCCTTTCTAATAAAATCAATTATTTGTTACATACTTGGTTAATTAATTATTTTTGGTATCATTAATATATGGGCCTGCTTCTTTTTTGGCTGTTAAAGAAGTAACCATGCCACACATTATTTTGGCAGCACGAACATTTCCTCCATGTATATATGGATACATCCACATTCAATTCGACCTCCTTTACAATAACTCACTCACGTATTATTATGTATGTAGCCCAGACGGGTTGTAAGACGTGATTGTAAATTTTGTTTGATTTATAAATATAAAATATTTTCTTGGCTATATTATCCCTTTCGCTATAGCACGGAGAATTGCAACAGGATAAATGGTCTACATTTCTTTGTATGTTTACGATAGCGTATATTTTAGTTCTCATTACCATCTCTGAAATTTCCGACAAACAGATGTGAAAAGGATGCAATATTATATTCTTGGTTGGCAATGAAAAGTTATTATAACACTTCGAAATTTAAAGAGCCATAACAACTGAACAAATTATATTTAATAATTAATTTTTTACTAAGATAAATCCATGTCCTAACTAACGATATAGTTGGTTTTAAAAATAAGATCATTAAAATAAAAATATTTCTACCATCCTCAGAATATTGGGAACGCCAAACCTAAGCCTAACGGAACATCACCAGGAGACCAAATCAAAGGCCATGATTTCAACTTCCCCTATATCCCGGTTTAAAACCGACTCCACTACCACCGGGAAGATTTGTTACACCTTTCTGCAAACCGGCAAATTACGTCATCGCATGTCAGGCCACCATTCACTGTGGACTATTGATAAATAAAATCTAATATTGAATGGATGAAATTCCTGCAGATATAAATAAATACCAACAATGTGATGAATTAAACCATAAATATTAGGAATATGATATTTTAACATACAAGTTGTAGTGCAGACTAAAAAAATACATCATTTATTTGTTCTTGAAATTAGCTCGGAAGGAGTCATAACTGTTGTCTTACTGCAAGACATAAATGTTTAGAAGATGTATGAAAGTTTAACTGCATTTGAATCTTACAATATTTTGCTAGTGATAAAGTGATCCAACCATCTTTTTAGACCAGCGCCATTTAACTATTTTACGCTTACCTCGGACCTTCACGGCCAGCTAGCACACACAGAACTATTTATTCATATGTTTGAATGCCAGTAAAAACTTCACTGTTTCTCAGATAACCTTCATATAGTCAATCTTAAATCAATAAAACAAGGAAACAGTATTTATAGGAATTGCATACACATTCTTATTGAGAGTTTTTTAATTTTAGCAGCGCGTCTTACTACCCATTCGAACAATACGCTTAATTACCTATTCTAAAGGGTTAGTAATTGGGACGGTTGAATTTAGAGGAAGTGGACCCACATTTGCGTGGAGGAGGAGTGGAAAACCATTTTGGTTCACTCGAGCGAGATTCTAAGCTCGATTCCCCGTCCTTGTCAGTCTAGCTCAACACGAAGATAGTGCGTAATTTAACTTCGCCACCGAGGCGGGTCTGATAGTGGTTGATAATCTCATTGTAGTAAAAAATTATTGATTGAACTTAAAGATGAAAGCCCCAAAATAATAGATTATAGACCAGCGTGATTTCTGCTCGAAATACACACAAAATTAAATAATTGATATCTTATAATAAACAGAATTACAAAGTTAACTAAATATTCTAGGCAATGTCGTAAATGATTTATTTTCTACTGCTTCGGTAGTTACGTGAACAAAAATGTTTTCATATGGTCCATTTTCAGTGATGCATAAAACAGGGTTCTCATACGGGCCGAAAATATTGAGGGACATTTTTCTATATTGTTTCCCAACTTCTCTACTAGCATATAAGGTTACATCCTCTTTAACTTGTATCTTCTTCATCACTATCCCACAACAATTATTTAAGGCATGTAGCCCAGGTGATTAGCAGAGGCGGGTGAAATAGGTAATATTATATTACATATAAATATTATCCTCTAATAGAACCTACAGATCTGAGCAATGTAACCAAAGCTTGAAAAGTACGCAATTTTTTTTTCAGGAAAATCCTCGTTTACACGTTTTGTTTAAGGCGCAACAGCTTCTAAAACCTAATTTATATCAAGATCACAGAGTGGGGCCCTGATAAGAAATTCAATTCTCTATCCAAACATATAAGTATGCATAGGCCTACTCCCTAGAAATCTGAGCTATTTGACCAAAGCCTGAGGAAGTACGGGATTTTTTTTTCAGGAAAATCTTTGTTTACACGTTTTTTAAGGCACTACATCTTCTAAAAAAGAATTTGTGTCAAGAGGACAGAGCAAGGCCCGGATAGGAAATTCAATTTTCTATTTAAGCATATAAGTGTGCATAGGCTTAGACCATATAAATCTGAGAAATTTGACTAAAGCTTGAGGAAGTACGGGATTTTTTTCATGATATTCCTCGTTTACACGTTTTTTAAAAACGTTACAGCTTGTTACAAGTTTGTGTCGGAGCACAGAGTGGGGACCTGATAGAAAATTGAATTTTCTATACAACCATATAAGTGTGCATATGCCTAGACCCTACAGATCTGAGCAATTTGACCAAAGCTTGAGAAAGTACGGGATTTTTTCAGGAAAATCCTCGTCTACACGTTTTTAAGGGGCTGCAGCGTCTAAAATAGAGTTTGTGTCAAGAGATTAGAGCAAGACTCTGATAGGAAATTCAATTCTCTATTTAACCATATAGTTGTGCATAGGCCTAGACCCTAAAAATCTGAGCAATTTGACCAAAGCTTGAGGAAGTACGGGATTTTTTTCGGGAAAATTCTCGTTTAAACGTTTATTTAAAACGTTACAGCTTCTAGAACAAATTTGTGTCAAGAGCACAAAGTGAGGACCTGATAGAAAATTAAATTTTCTATCCAACCGTAAAATTGTGCTTAGTCCTAGACCATACAGATCTGAGAAATTTGACCAAAGCTTGGGAAGTACGGGATTTTTGTCGGAAAATCCACGTTTACACGTTTTTTAAGGTGCTACAGCTTCCAAAACAGAATTTGTGTCACGTGCACAGATTTGAGCCGTGACGGTTCCAATTATCCTCTATTCAACAATATATTTATTCGCAGGCCTTGACCAGTATAACTCCCGATTTAACCTAAGAAAATATAAATATACAATTTTATTTATTTAAAATTCTCTTTTAATTCCTCTTACGTCAAAATCATATTTTGTGTCCATTTAATTGGTGAATTTGTAAGGTTTTAAGATCACCTGCATACTTGTGTATCTTTTAACTTCTTGTAATTTCTACCTCATTTGTTGTACCCCTGATATATCCTTCCTTTTCCACACATTAGCCTATTTCTATAGAAATAAACATCTAACTATAAATGCTTGACCCTGACAAACTCTCCCAACAATATTTTTCTTCTTATTCAACTTTCATATACCTTTTCAATCTGAGAGCCTCTCCTTTCCCCACCCCTGCCCAAAGCAAGATACATAAACTATAAATAGATACCTAATATATTTGGTATTATGACTCATACTTCTGGGCCAGACTAAGGGCAGAACCTGTTCTCCCCTCTGAAAGCCAGTCCACGCCAATATTTCATAAAAAAAATCTGCTGTTATCGCGAGAATCACATTTCGTGGACAGTCTGGCTGACTCATGAATCCAACCCACTCTCATAACTAGAGCAATTGAAAATTGCCAGCCAAAATGACCAGTTGTATTATACCCATCACAATTACAATTTAACACTTTTAACTTTTAAAACCAATCATATTAAATTTCTTTATATTTGTTTAGAAAGATTTTCATTACTGTTTTAGTACACTTCATTATATCTATTTAAATAATATACCCAAAACGGTTTTGTGTATACAAATCTTGCTAGTGTTAGGTGAACTTTATAACAAACTTACTTAAATATCAGTGTAAGCTAATTTTTAATTTCTAAAACTAAATCTTTTATTGATTCTTGGTTGCTTTTTCCAAGCCCACATAGACATGCACTCAATCTAATTGTCAATCTGATAATAGTCTTGTTGGCTTGTCAGATCAGGCATAATATCCTGGGCCTGGCAAGGTGTAGGTCAACTTAAAGTTTTTCCCTAAATGGTTTCACACTCTCCTTCCATGCCAATGTGAATGCACTTCCTCTAAATCATACCTATCTCATTCCTAAACTAATAGTTTAATTAGTACATAGGCGTATAATCCGAACGGGTAGTAAGACGCTGTGCTAAATTAAACTTTTCAGAAAAGTAAAATAAAAACATTGTTCTTTATCATACCAAATACATCCCAGATAACCATTTTAAACAAAATCATTATTTTCAAAATGCCTTCATTATTATTTTTAACCATGAGTGCAGCTAGGAATTCTGTTATCCAGGGAAAACTAGGATCCCACCGGCCCTCGGTAACAATTATGGATTTAAGACCATTTTGACTTAAAACGCGTCTTTTATTCCACCTTAGTAATCAATAATTTATATAAATAATGTGAATAATAATAATAATAATAATAATAAAAACAATAATTATACTAATAATAATAATTTTTTACCCGCCTCGGTGTCCGCATGGTCTAACGCGGTAATATCGTGTTCGATTAGTCTGCCACGAACTGGGATATCAGGGTTAATATTGCCCTAGCTACAGAAGCGCAGTTCCGGTGAGGTGGTAGCTCATGGTACTACTTGGAGTAGAGCTTTACCAAACCTCGAGCTGTCCATCCGATCCTTAAGCCACTTGAGTTTCTGCAATTATAGCCAAGTTGACGAAGATATTGGCTTGGTGATGTATGAGATAGTGCGAGAGAGGTGTTAGCCAGTCAGTCATTACAACATTATAACGTATTGGTTTAAATATTTTTTATTATTTTCAATATGGGGAGCGGTGTACTCCCCTCTTGTATTATGTATAATTTAACTTGTTGATGATTAGAACGCGCCACTGAAGGCCCGTTGACACGGTGTTAGTTGACTAATGCAAGTACACTAATTTGGCTGCGTGCGCACAGCTTGCACCGTGTAAACAGACAAGCAAACTACTAACATGCAAGTCCACTTGCAACTGAAAAAGTTGGTCACCTTCCAACTTTACTAATGCAAGTAGACAATTCAAAATGGCGGCAACTAAAAATTGTGTATGGGGGGACGACACTTATTTGTGGAATGTTATGAAAAGGATGAGTTTTTGTGGAATTTTAAGCACCGGATTTATAGAGATAAGAATGCAAGGGATATTGCACTATAGAATTTTTTTAAAGTGATATCAGGCGTACATATTCTCAAGAAGTTTCCTAAATAAAATGTTACGTAAATATTGTAACTGTTCTTTTTGAGAGATGTTATTTAATATCGGTAAATAATTCATCAAATTATTATTTCCTACCAATTAAAATGGCATGTGTAATTTTTTTAAATATACAATCAAAAATAATAAAACATTGTAGTACCGCGATTAGTTCCGGCAACATAATATTCGTGTTATCGGCAAGTAAGGTATGAATGTCCGATGATTTTTACACTAAATCACCGGCAAGTTAACGAATGTTTATAAGTTTTAATCAATAACGTTCAGCCCGTACATACACTTCTAACACTTTGTAGTAATGCTTCGGCAACTTGAGTAGATACGCAACATAATATTGTCTCATAGCAAACCAGATAGTTTATATCTAAACCAATCTACAAATTAATTTAGGCCAATTATTATTTTTTTAAATTTTAGGCCTAGCTAGAATTTAACAATATATTTTGTTATTAGTATACCAACATTTAAAACAGGGTTGAAAATCTTGGGTTGGACTTATTTAAAAAAATATCCTACCGAGTTTGGTTGTATTGGGATTTATTGGGCTTATTTGAGTTTAATTTTATTTAACATGTGTTCTAAATATGTTAACAAATCAAGTAAAATGATTTAATAATTATTTGGGATCCACTAAAATATATTTTAATGTATTAAGGAACCAAGAAATAGGAGACACACTAATCACTAACTTTTTATGTTGTCTATATAAAACAATTTTCTTAAATAGGTCAACTAATTATGATAAATTGCGTTTACTGAAAAATTGTAATTTATGTGGCCACCCATACTTATTCTAAATTCACCCTTAATAGCTCCTAACACATTAGCCTAATTAGTATATGCGTATAAATTACCCGAACTAGAATTGAGACGCAGTGATTAAAAAAAGATTCCAATAGAGAGACCCGTTATCACCTCTCTTCATTTTCAGCCATGTTTTTATAAGCGCTACTAATACAAGTGAAAAATACGTGTCAACACAACTAACATGTTAGTAAGCTAATACCACTAAACTTGCATTAGTCCACTAACATCGTGTCAACGGGGCTTGAATAACAGAGGCAAAAAAAAAACCAAAAGGAAAATGTTGGCGTTTGATACTGTAGGCCTACACATGTAAATGTAACACACGCCAACCTTGAGGATATATTGGCTAATCTAGTGTTTTTCAAACTGTGGGTCGTGACCCCAAATGGGGCCACAAAGTCTTGATGGGTTGGGGGGGAGGGGGGGTGCGCGGTCGTAAGCCAGGTAAAATAAAAAGACAGTGTAGATCCTACGCTACAATAAAAATACAACATACAACATATTCAGAGAAAAGATCATTTTTAAATATAGGTTTTACAATATACACTGCATTAAAGATGCAACAATAATTTCAGTGAGAAGGCTGTGCCTGTTTATTTTTTAATAATATGTCAAATCGTGGTTCTATTTTTAGAGGCAAATAGCCAAATCAATTTCTAATAGGAGTTTATTTCTCCTCTTAGTTTTTATGTTCACCATTGAAGATAAAGCTATTTCACATAGGTAGGAAGTGGCGAATTGCACTAACAATCTCAAAGCTTCCCTTGCCAGCTCTGGATATTCTTCTTTTCTCTTCATCCAGATGAAGTCAATCTTTTGCGAATTAAATTTCATTTTAAGCATGCCATCAGTTGCAACATCTATAGCATCTTTCATATTCGTGGTCAGATCATTCAGTTGTACTGACATATCTAAAAAAGGATTTTGTATTCATCTATGCCCATTGTCAGCGTCAGAGTTCAGTTCTAGAAAGTAACTTAATAATCTTTTTTCCAAATCATGCAAGCTGTGTATCATGCAAGGAATGTGAGAACTTACTACTAACGATTGGTCCGTTCGACAATCTTCTGAACGCAAGGGAAAGAACCATATATCAATTTTTGTAAAGACGTTGACCACAAACAAAGTTTTCTGAGGAGTACATTGACTTTATCCTTGGCCGATAGAATATTTACTTCTTTCTCTTGGAGGCTCTTGTTTAAAATATTTAGGTGGTTAAAAAATCAGTGAGAAATGATAATTTGAATAGCCAAACAGGGTCACAAAAGTAATTCGCATATTTAGATTTATGATCTTGTAAGAACAATAACAATTCAGCTTTTAGTTCCAGAACTCGTGTTAATACATTTACTTTTGTTAGCAATCTGACCTCTGTATGATAAAGGAGATTTTTATGGAGCGAACCCATGTCTTCACAAATGATTCTAAACAATCGAGTTTACAATGCTTTACCTTTAATAGAGTTCACAACTTTGATCACCTTTTTCAGTACATCATTCAAATCAGAAGGTAAAACCTTGGCTGCCAGAGCTTGCCGATGAAGAAAGAAGTGTCTCCATGAAACATTTGGCATTATTGATTTTAATTTCGCAACGAGCCCGCTTTGATTGCCTTTCATAGCTTTAGTGCCATCGCTACGAATAGCGATACATTTTGTCCACTCAATCTCGTAGTCGCGAGTGCTTTCTAAAAACAGGTCGTTCAAACACTGGCCAGTAGTGTTTGCAGGAAGTGCTTTGCAAAATAAAATGTCTTCATTGTTACTTTCATCTGCTTCAAAGCGCACAAATACCACAAATTGCACAAAATCTGCAACATCAGTAGAATCATCAAACTGCAGAGCAAAATTAATTAATTAATTAATTTTTTTACTAATTGTTCTTAATAATGTCACCGGCCATATCGTTTATTCTGCGTTCAATAGTATTTTCAGAACGTGGTATGCTTTTTAGCTTGTTTGTCTTCTGCTTACCTAATATAATCTCAACCATCTCCAAGGCTGCTGGCATCATAAGATTCTCGGCAACTGTATGCGGCTTCCCAGCTTTAGCGACTCGGTAGCTAGCTAATAAAGCTTTCTCATTGACATTGGATACCTAAAATAAGATTTAAAAAAAAATAACTTTAATATGAATTTTACTATTATATAAATATATATTAAAAAATTTAATTATTGTAGCTGTATTTAATGAAAAATGAGGTGGATATTAAAGCTAGATTAATTCTTTTGGTAATATTCAAAAATCTTAATCTTTAGATTTGTATGTAATATCGAATGGATGATGAAAATAAGTATTTCTCAAAACTTTAACAACAAAAGACTGTTAATTTATTTGAATGGAAATTGCTAGGTTTCTTATGAAAGTCCTCACGTAATATTATTTTTAAACAACACATAATACTAGTTTATTACCTGAATCATAGTAGTTTGCTGATGGGTAAAGGTTCTCAACTTAAGTTAGAAGAAATGTAACGGTTTATCAGCATCCTAGTTATGCTCAGTTGAGAGGTGACGCATAAGCTTTGATGGCTTAATACTCTCACGTGATAATACTTCACCGCAAATTACACATTGAGGTGTATTATTCATGACAGTAAAATGATATTTAAATCAATTGTCGTCATAAAGTCTATTTTTTTTCGGTTTTAACTTGCTTCCGCTACAACATCTTGTACTAGACATGGAGGGCTGCACAGATCTTTTTAGAAACTTCTCCATTACGACCGTACACGCTGGTGTACTCTGACAACTGACGAACGACTCTTACTATGCGGCCGCTGACCATTGACCTTCAACCAAACTGTGCGCGTACTCTCTCCTCCCCGCCCAACAGCACCCAACAGCGCCCAACACTTATTATTTGAAATCATTGATATAATTTTATTAATGCCAGGGATTCACCAGAATTTTTTTACTTCTAAAGCGGTCGCATATTCAAGAAGGTTGATAAACACTGTGCTAATCCATCAGTCATCCGTTCCAGGGTGTTCGCGAACAAAGGCGTCATTATCGTCTTGTCTGGTTTCATGGTAGCCACAGGTCGCGGTTCGAATTCTGACCATATGAACTTGGGTGATGTTTTCTTAATCGTTCCCCCTTCCCCACATCCCTCACGAAATTTAATATATTTTCTTTAAATTCTACCTTAATACAGCCCTATCCCATTAGTGTCATATGTAGTGATAAAACATGAGTGCATAAAAACGCGGAACACGGAAAAACACACGTGAATAGAACTAGTACTTGAGCTGTCGACATAAAAACTTCTTTATATGCGACTATATATAGCAATGAGGGCAGTGGGTTACTTTTCTTTTTGTTTGTTATTTTAGTCACTTTTCTTAACAAAACTATAACATATTTGAAAAACATGGTGAGAATTTAATCAGGAAGCAATTTATAATGTGTTTATAGATTTCAATATAATTAGTAGGATAAAATGGAAATTTAACATAAAATATCTAATAATGTAAAATAAGTAACATAATTTAGTAAAACAAACTGAGTTAAATTGTACATAAAAAGTAAAATATATAATAACACATTAAAATGTGAGTCAATTCATAGACATATAACGATTATACATATTAAAAATATAATTTAACATAAATTGGAATGTCATTAACAGTATTATATTGGATAAGTAAAGTAATAACGATAATTTATAGAGTTATAATAAACTATAAAAATTGACATTTATTTTTATATTGCTTGGAAAAATGTAAGAAAAGTAAATTTTAATTTTGTTGAAATCTATTTTCTTATCTTAATCCCGTGCTCCTTGGCTAGGCCTCCATAAGATGACCTTAGTTACATTGAGTAACTAGTTTCGGCACACTCCGGTACTATCATCAGACTCTATCAAAAAATAAAAATAAAGGCAACTTAGTAGGTGTTGGTTAAAATTAATGGCCGATGGTCAACCCACTTCCATAGACAATTGTATGAAACTACTTTACAGTTCTTCCAAAGGCACGGCCATGAACACCGCTGAAAACATCTTCATTCAAACCGCTTTGATAAACAGTAAAAATGTTCTCAATGAACAAACACAATTCGAAAATCAAATCCTAATCAATACCCTAAGGAAACTCCCACAACATACCAGACTAAAATAACCAATCCTGCCCTTCCATCCAGTAGATTATGACCTGTTCGGGCCAGTGTCAAGAAGATGTTGCATCTTCCATTTCCTTTTTGTCATTTTCAATTCTTTTTCCATACCTTTATTTATCTATCTGTTCTACATATTTATATATTATCATCAACCTATTTTTTAGTCTATCAGTTTGCACTCCCTAAAAATAATTTTTTCACTATCTTTGGTTTGCTAGACGTTCTCTAAGCGGACTGAACTTTTCCACAACCTCATAAACGTTTATTCTGGTGGAAAACAGTATATGCGCAGGGTGACAACAGTAGAAATAATAACCAGATATAACTATAGTAAAGATCAATAAAAATAAGTGAATAATTAATAAATGCGCTAAAAACAGATATAATAATAAAAATAAGTAAATAATTAATAACTGCATTTAAAACACATGACTAGTACAAATTATCATTCAAATTGGCAAAATATTTAGGAAATTTAGAGATGGGTTGCCCCTGTTGCCCCAACCTCCCCACTTGCCAATAGTGACATTGACAAGCATTGGGAAGTTTTGGCTGATTTGATATGCGAGTTACAGGTTGTTTTCACAGACCCTTAACCTCGTTGCATGAACTTAATATTAAATGACTTGGTACCTATGATTTAATCGTACAAAGTACACGGTTTGAGTTGGTTTGTAGCCCGACACAAGATATCCACCTTGGCAGAAGCGCCAAGCTAGGTCACCTGTGAAAGGGCTGTATTGCTTTGTGAGTTACAGGCAGCATACGCTAGCCCTTATCCTCATGGAATGATAGTGAGAGATGGGTGATTTGGTATGATGAGTGATGGAATGAATATGAAGTTGTGAATGTTACATTTTACCGTTACCTTTTTACCTTGATACCGTTTACCTTGTTACCGTTTACCTTGTAACCGTTTACCTTATTACCTTTTACCAAAGTTTTGCAACCATTTTATTCCAGTCTTGGCCGTTTGTATGGTCTTTCTTCTTGCGGGTCGTAGTCTCCTAGTGCTCTTATTATTGTGTTTTCGTGGTTTGCTGCTTGGTCGTAAAATCTGCCTCTTCTTTCACGGAAGATTTCGTCGAGTGTCTTGCTTTTAGTCATTTCGTGTAGTTGGTCGATTCTTGTCCTTATGTCCACTCCCGTTATCGTCCTAAGTATTTTATTTTGTGTTATTTGGAGTTTTCTGAGGTGGGTCTTGGCTGCATAGCCCCATACAACGCAGCCGTAAAGTAATATCGGTTGAATAACGCTTTTGTATATCGTCAGTTTCGTTTGTTGAGTTATCCGGTTACCTTTGAGCAAAGGGTAGAGTTGAACGAATATCGCCTTTGCCTTCTTGTTTGTTTCAGTAGTGTGTTTTGTCCATGTTAGTTTTTTGTCAATATGAATCCCTAGGTACTTTGTGTCCGTCTTGAAGGGTATCTCTTCCTGGTATAACGTAAAGTTTTCTGGTGGTGTCTGTCTTCTTCTTGATACGACGATCGCTGCTGATTTGGCTGCATTCACCTTGATTCTCCATTTGGAGAGCCAGGTTTCAAAAGTCTTTAAATAACGTTGCAGTGCTAGGGAGGCATAATAAATGTTCCTTTCTCTTGTGTATATTAAAGTATCGTCAGCGAAGAGTCTTGTAGTCATTCTCGGTCTAGTCGGGACGTCTGACACATAGATATTGTATAAGAAGGGAGCCAGCACCGACCCCTGCGGTACACCCGCCTCCGCTTGTACTTTTTCAGATAGGGTGCCTTCGATGGATACTTGAAATTGTCTGTGATTGAGGTAGTTGTATATCAGGTGTATGATGCCACTTGGGAAGTTATGGTTAATCAGTTTTTGGGTTAGTCCGATATGCCATACCTTATCGAACGCTTTCTCCACGTCTAGAAAGATGGCTATTAGGTATTCGTGGTTGTTGAAAGCGTCCGTGGCGTCTTCAGCGAAATTTAGTAATGGGTGGATGGTTGAATGCTGTTTCTTGAAACCAAATTGGATGTCTGGAATGATCTTGTGGTCCTGTGTGTGTCTCTGTAGTCTTTCTAGTATCAGTATTTCAAAAAGTTTTCCCGTTGTGTTTAAAAGGCTTATAGGGCGCCTATTCTGAGGGAAGATTGAGTTTTTCCCAGGTTTAGGAATGGATATCACCTTGGCCTCTTTCCAGGTTTTAGGGAAATATGAAATTTTTAGGGCTGCGTTGAAAATCCTTTCGAGGTGGTCTATTGCTGTCTCGGGTAAGTTCCTTAGCATTTCGTTCTTTACTCCGTCCAGTCCTGTGGCCTTGTTCTGTTTTAGTTTTTTGATAGTCTCTTGGATCTCTTGTGTTGTTACGGGGGCTGGTGTCTCAGTTATGGGTCGGTGTAAGAAGTTGTTGACTGCTCTGTTGACTTCTCTGTTAAAGTTTTCGTCTAGTGTGGGATTTGGCTTGAGTTGGTCTTCTAAAGTTAGTGCAATGGCCTTTGCTTTGTCTTCACTGTTGTACGCCATTCCCAGTTGGCCGTGGATGGCTGGTGTGTTGGTTTTTTTAGTAGTCCCTTTGAGCACTTTGGTTATTGCCCATGTTTTTCGTAGGTTAGTGGCTGTATTGGTAACAAATGTATTGAAGCTGTTGTTCCTGATTTGTTTGATTGTTCTTCTCACTATAGCCCTAAGTCTGTTATACCTGGTGCGCTCGTTCGGGGTTCTCAGCCTCTGCCAATCCCTACGGGCTTCCCTCTTAAGGGCTAGCAAATAATTTAATTCCGGGTGATCCATTTTGAATTCTTGTTGCTTTGGTGTTGTCTTAGTGTTGTGCTTGTAGGATTCCTGTAGTGTTGTTGTAAACAAGTCTATAGCTGCGTCAATATCCTGTTCAGTACGTATGTCAATGTCCCTTGGTAGTGCTTCTTGTAGTTCCAGATTATACTTGTTCCAGTCAGTCGTGCTTATTTTTTGCTTTCGCCAGTTGGTTTGGTGTTCAAGGTCTATTTCCCATTCGCATAGAAGAGGGTTGTGATCCGAATCCAACTCTTGCAATACTGTTAGTGTGTCCGGTGCTATTTTTAGGCTTGTCAGGATTATGTCTATTATGTCTGGTCTGTGTAGATAGTTTCCAGGGTAGTGGGTGGGTGTATCTGGCGCCAGTATGTTGTAGTCTGATTCGTTTGAGTGTTCCTCTAGTATACGTCCGTTGGCGTTCGTCAATCGACTATTCCATATCGTATTCTTGCTGTTGAAGTCGCCGCCTATGAAGAAGTTGTCAGCTGTTGTGACTATATCAAGGTCTGGTTTTAGAATCCTCTTGGACGGCGGGTTATAGGCAGCCACGAAATTGATATGTCCGGATTTTGTGTTTACTGTAACCGTTGTGGCCTCAAGGTTTTGTAGGTCGTGGTTATCTGTCCGGTAGTGTGGTAAATGGTGCTTTATCAGGACGGCTGTACCCCCTCCCTCCCGTGTTCTCTGTCTGACCGGTATATGGCGTATCCTGGGATGTTCAGTCTTTTATCCGCTTGTAGGTGGGTTTCACATATTAGGGCCAGATCAATACCATATGTACTTAATAGTTGTTCTAGTTCGTGTTTCTGGGTTAGGATACCATTTGCGTTCCAGGTTAGGATCCTTAGCTGATTTTTATCATTAATCATGTCTCTATTCGTCATCTTCCTTGAGGAAATAATTTGTGGCTGCTTCCAGTAGAATCATTATTTTTGAAGTTTTGTCTTCAGCCTGTTTAATCTTTGTGAGGTATGGTCTGAAGTAATTGATAAGTCCGCATATGTTGATATCTTTTAGGGTGTTTATTATATCTTTGAAGTCAAATGGGGTAGTTTTCTCTTGTTCCTTTGTTTGCTGTTTAGCGTCATTTCTATTGATTAGAGTATCCCTGTAGCTGCGTGGTGTCGTGTTGGACCAGGTTGGTGTCACTGGTTTTTCGTGTAGTGTCGGAAAGTCTTTGTCGTTTGTAGCCAGAATTTTCGTATGAGTGAAGGGTTTCGGTTGTCTCTGTTCTATTTTTTTTTCAACTAGTTTTTGATATTCTGGGCACTTGGAGTAGTTTGCCGTGTGTTTTCCTCCGCAGTTAACACAGCTTGCTGGGGTAGTTGCGTCTTTCCTTGGGCATTCGGCAGTCAAGTGGGGTACCAGGCACTTGACGCACCGAGGCTTGTTAGAACAGTTATTTTTTGAGTGGCCAAACTTTTGGCACCTGTGGCACTGGAGAATGTAGTTCTGTGATTGGATGTAATGCTCAATTTTTACTCGTGTGTTGTTTATATATGTCTCTTGGAACAATTGGAAGTTCTTGTCGGTTCTTGTCATAGTACATACAAAGATGGGTAATAGCTTGACCTGATCGTGTGGGGTGTTTTCCTGTTGTGTGCGTGTTGTAAACTGCCGCACGTCTGTTGATGTGTACCCCAATAGTTGGAGTTCCTCTTTAATTTCATCTGTTGACATGTTTGGGGGAAGTCCTTTTATTACAATTTTGAGTGGTTTGTCTCTCGGAAGGGTGTAGGTGTGGTATTCCTGACCTGTCCTTTTTAGCATGATTTGTAGGGCTTTGAAATCTTCTAGGGTGTTGGTGTGTACCTTTAAGCCATCTTTGATGTAAAAAATTTTGAACGTCCCTACCATGGTTGTTTTCATGGTTCTAACGATGTTAGAGTAGTTTGCCGTTCCTGATATAACTATTGGGGGCAATTTTTGTTTGAGTTCTTGGGTGGTTGTTGTGCTTGTCTGGGAGTTGGTGTTTGTTATTTCCGGTGTGTCTATATTTACCTCCTTGTCTGCAAGTGTCTGAAATTTGTTGGTCACCCTGATGGATTTTGGTGGCTTGTCTTCCACGGCTTTGAAAAGGAGTTTTCTTTTGAGTGCAGTTGCTGCGATAAACTCACTGTCATCTCCCATCTCTTCGTCCGATAATACTGATTCTACGTCAATTTCAATATCTCTAACAGAGTCTTGTGTTAACTGTCTTTTTTGTTGAGCTCTTGTGAGGTCAGGGGTTTTGTCCATTTTAGTTTTTGTTGTTGGCCCTGAATGGGCCGACAACACTTTGAGTAATTTTTGTTATATTTATGGTTTTTATTTGTTTCTTCGTCTCTATAAGTTGTTTGTCAGGTTAAGTCAAGTTTGTTGAATATTTACCTTTCAAACGTTGAATTTGGCCGCCTATTCCGGTTAGGTCGGAACCTCAGACGTCAATCGACCTTCTAACTCCGCTATCACTTTTGTTGAACACGAGGAGTGAAGTCAACCTTCCAACTCCGAATATTCAATTCAAGTCCGTCACTCTTGAAAAAACACTCGGATGGGTGTATCTCGTCTCGTCACTGACATTTTTTTTAGAGATACTTGTCTTTGAACCTATATCAGACATGCAAATAGTCGTCTAAAATCGCCACGTTTAAGGTGCCACAGTTTCTACATTTGAAATTGCGGAACGAGCACACTTGGTGGTGTAGGTAGTTCTAGGTACCCACAACAAACCTACATAGTCGTGGAACCTGGATCCTCTGGAAATTTTGAGATATTTGGCTTTGAACTTATATCAAACATGCAACTAATACTCTATAATAGCCAAGTTTAAGGTGCCACAGTTTCTACATTTGAAATTGCGGCACGAGCACACTTGGTGGTGTAGGTAGTTCTAGGTACCTAAAACAACCCTACATAGTCGTGGAACCTGGATCCTCTGGACATTTTGAGATATTTGACTTTGAACTTATATCAGACATGCAACCAGTCCTTTAGAATCTTGGTGGTGTAGGTAGTACTAGGTAAATTATTGTCACAACACACTACCAAATGCGAGAATTCAAAAATATGTTTTTTCATATCATATACCTTTTTTATAGTTTAAACTTTAGCGAATTGAGGTATTTTGACGTATAGCCCGAATTTGTAACCTATTAAAACGCTGTAGTAGAAAAAAAAATCTTGATAAATATAAGTAAAGGATTGGATGTCACTTATCAAATACTTTCGTAAGTTATTATGAATTGAAACAAAGAAATAGGCCCTCAAGATAAAATAAAATAATAATTTATTTTCCATTCTTTTAAATAGTTTTTAATCCAAGCTATATATTAAAATGCCTATATTTTAATTTAAATAATATTTACTCTTCGTTCAAAGAGCAGCTAAAAACAAATCTATTACTGGCACATTATTCCATAATTAAGGTTTTGTAGAAGGTTTGCTATGATTAAGCCTTGTTTATTTTACATATAAATTAGACACCATTTTTAATACCTGCCAAACACATATAACAAAATTTATTTTTTAATTATGTTAACACTCTTTTATATAACTTATTGCAAAAAAATATAAATAAGATTCATACAAATATTCTCATATTTTTAATTGATTAAATTATTAAGCTACTAGAAAACAAAATTAATTCCAAATAACAAAATAAAGAGCTAGAAAATGTGATAAAATAAAACTGTCGGGGATAAAGAAAATAGTTCTTATATATTATTGGAGATTATTAAATAAAATTGAAAATTATGCAATAAAATTTGTATTTTGCGACCTCTGATATATTTTCTTTTCCTTTAAAGGTGTCTCTTCAGGTGATCCTCCACGAACTTAATAACTTTCTTATTCCAATGGACCATGTCGACCTTCTTCTTTTTAGGGGCACCAATACATCTATAATATCATTCCATCAATTATTGGTTGATTAATTAAGATTAATATCATTCCATCAATTATAGGTTGATTAATGTAAGATTAATATCTAAATTATGTTATTTTATCTAGTTGAAAACATTATAGAATTTTGACTCTCAATATAAGCCTAGTTTTACTTTACAAATTACACGCATTACTATTTCCAGCCTGTGGCCTGCCATAGCTTAATAAACATTACAATCCAACTTAAAATTAAGACAAGCACAACATCCAGTCCCCAGACGTTAATTCATCACTGTGAGATGGTAAACACACATTTCATAAATGATAAATTTTCGGCCATGCTGGGAATAGAACCCCGGGACTCTTAGCCAAGTAAGCAGACACGCTGTCTACTGCTCTAAGGTGACTGATGATTTATTATAACTAAGATTATTTAAAATTTAGAGTTTACTTTCGGGCTTTGAAAGGAAAACCAAAGCAATGATTTAAACACGTGGCCCGCTAGGGAGTAGAACAGTATTTTAGTTTTTGGTAATTAAGTAGCCTATCACCTGAACCTTCTCCCTTCCCCTCCCGTATCATTCCCCCTTAACTATTTTATGTATACACCACTGGAGCGGAGACAAAGCTAATGGATTCATTTGCCTTCCCCTCCAGATACCTTTTTCAAATTATTTGTATTTTGGTGTAGCATATCTTTTAAAAAGTGAAAACACTGTCCACTCACCGTTCGAAAAGGTCCAAGTTGATAGTTCCTTCTTCTTGGAGGAACAAACCATAGATGTCCAACACCCGGACTGCATCTCGTTCTGAAAAAATAATGTAACTATCAGCCACGGGAGCTCTAGCAGCCAAAAGGTTGAAAATATGTTTATTTTTTGTAATAAAGTACATATTTCACTAATAACGGATGCTACGTGGTGTAAGGGAGAAAGTTTGCAATGTACTTGTCACCAGTTGATGAGGAATTTGGCATGAAAATCTTACAGCCATAACTAAAAATGAATTGATGTAGCCCAAGCCGTTAAGTCAATATAACTATCAGATCTTTCCCCAAACCAGAAACATTCCTCAACCTCTCTGCTCAACAGACACTTTCTGAAAGGCGGCTAGTAACATGTAGGGACTGTAACATCACAGTGTGGTTGTTTAGATGATTAGTTTCCATTAATGGCGTCGGCACACATCACGGTATGTATGGAGATATTTTGTGTACTGCACACACGAGCACCATCATTTATGTATTTATCATTGAAATTCCTTTTTTGATTAAAAAAAATTGTAAGTCTGTGGACCAGATAAACCCGTAGTTTGGGGACCCCTGCTCTAGAACATGGATTAATGAATTTGTTTTTAATATAACAACTTTACTTACCGCCCATTTTGATCACAAAATTTTTGTACCTCAACAATTTAACATTGTCTTCCATTGAAAGTTTTGGGATAGGACGACTACATTTTTATTGTGGCTTGATAGTAATATGACTATTTTAAGCAGCCTCATCTTTAAGATGGCCAGCCTGGTCCCTTGCTGTGAACATAATATTAAAATAGCGGTTAAAAATATATTGTTTATAGTTAGCCAATCACAATCGCGGACATGAGAAAAACATTATAATTCTTATTTTACCAGAAAATTGTTGACACCAATCATCAATAGAATGTTGTCCAGCAATGGCCTACTGTTAAGTAGCACACTCCGTAACCGACGTAACAGTTGTGCAGCCTTCTGGCCAGAGACACACAGCCCAATCTGCAGCGCCCCATTTGCTGCTATTAACATAGTTACAAACCACAGTAGATTTACATTATTAAATTTGCATAGGGTTGTGACAATCCCAAATAAAATTAATCCCCTTGTATTATTTTATGTTATGGCTTATATTTCCCCCTTCTAGGCTATGGGTGGTGTATCCAAGGTGCTCAATATTACTACTGTGATTATTAGTATTGTTGTATTATGTTACAATACACCCCTACTGCGAATTTTACTATCTGTTGTAAACTTTTTTTCGTCTTACTATTCATTCGGGCTGTGTATGCATTTTACACACTAGTGGGGTAGAACTGATGCATATAGAATTTAGATTAGCTGTATTTGCGTTTTGAAGAGAGCGAGTACCAATTGACGAAAAAGACAATTCTCGGTAGACCCAACTAAAATTCAAACCCTGACCTCACTATTACCGAAAAACCAGACTAGATAAGTATGACATTTATCCCTATTGCGTAGTGTAGACCAAATAAAGGTTGCGTTTGCTACCAATGTTTTTGTGTTTTTTATAGAGTATAAGGTGCTTACTCACAGTTTCTCCGTGCATGCTTGTGTAACACAACCTTGGCGAACCGGACCATCATGGACGATCCCACAATTTGATGATTTAAAAATAATGTTTCCTGAAACCATAATAACCCTCGTAAATAATTAAACTTACTTAATTAAAAATAAATATGGGGTTGGTGCATACAACGTTACATGTTTTAAATATATATCGTTTTTGTTGTTTAGGTAAAGTGGTAATAGATTTTACAAAACTTTACAAGCGAAAGTCAAGCAATGGTGTAGTAATCGGAGAGGTCATTCGAATGTGGCTTTGATAGAAAAATATCTGCACGGCTACTATTTTCTCAACATTAATTTTTTATTAGTTACTGTTAGTTTTAAAAATCTTTTACGCATGTAGGACTTCATTACTTCTTTTTATTAATATTTTTAATAGATCAATAACACATCAAACTTTGATCACTAAACTAATTTTTCTAATTATTTTAATTATTGGATTATGTTTACAACTATCTAGTCCCGCAAATGCAAGTGCATTTGATTTGTATTCAACCTTCTTCATTCCTTCTGTCTTAGCGTAATTAAAATACGTTGATCCTGGATGGGCATTATGACTGGGTAAATTTTAGCTTTAGTATTAGCGAGATTAACCAAATTTTCAATGATTCCATTAAAAAACATAATATTTTTAAATTGGGAGGATTACTCACCATGTCAGCTTTGCTTTGTACTAATTCCCTGATCTACACAAACACTAAAATATCTCAGACTTATCAAGAAACTAGTAAGTTGCCGAACGTTGCTTTTTGACGACTGACAGGATAAACCTAATTACCTTCAGTGGGAAGCCAAATGGTGGATTTTACAGTTTTCACGAGATTATTGTTTCTTGTTCAGTTATATTGTTTCATAATCGTAAGTTCTTACAGCCCATTAATCTTTCGAACGCATTCTTGAGGTGTGGTAGAGAAAGAAACGGAAGCAGAAAATGTAAAGAAACAGTAGGGATGGATTACAATATATATATTCTTACCTTACAGGTACCATTGTTATTGTTACTATGGTGTTTAATCGTATAATTTAATTTAATATGTTATCATGGAAGTATGCAAACGTATATACAATATACTGTACCTGCTTCAGTGTTCACATAGCGTAAGGCGTCACTCTCCCAATAGACTAGACTGCTGATGGCTGGAAGATCGGGTTCTGAATCCCAGTAGAGTATACTGAGGGCGATATTTCCTAAATAGCATTAGTACGTATAGTATGGAATAAATAATATGCGAATAAAATCTTACCTTTGTATGAGAACATGATCGAACCAACCTTGCCAAAATTTGTAGTTATCCATCAGTCCATTTAAGCGTCTTCAGTTTTTCAAGTGAATTCCGAGTAATTTCCTAAGCCTATAATTATAGTGCTACCGCCCCTCTGTGTTTTTCGACCGGGCTTGGGACCGGCTTTGGCCACATTACCGGCGTTTAATGTCGTATCTCTATTTGATTCGACAAGAAACTATAGTGATTTTTAAATAACAAGTACGCTGTGGTATACTTGAAATAGGATAGAGCTATTCAAATTTTCTATTCATTGTTTCCTATTTTCCAACGCCCACATTATATTTTTTAGAATTTAAATTGTTTATAGATCCAATTTTCTAAATAATACCCGACTCGGTGGCGTAGTTGGCTAACTCGCTTTTCGTGTTGAGCTCGACTGCTGAGGATGGGTAGATCGAGGTTCGAATCTCGGTCGGGTGAACTGGCGGTGGTTTTTTAAAATGATTTTCCACTCACCCTTCCACGCAAATGCGGGTTCACTTCCTCTAATTTAACCTTCCCAATTCCTAATCCATTAGCGTAACTACTGTGGTTGACCCCTCGTTCCAGTTTACCTTGAACGTGCTGTTGTTTACCTTGGACGTGTTGTTATTGTAAACATCGTGAACATATAGTCCGTGGAAGGGTGATATCTGAGTATAGACCATTTTCTGTATGAAGGGATAGTACGTGTCCCCCCGAATCGATTTTTGAGAATGGATAATTGGTGATCGATGATCGAGAGGGTTTAAAACACGGATATTAGTGTCCCCCCTCCCCCCGAATCTATTTTCAATAATGGATAATTGGTGATTCATTATCGATTATCGAGAGTGAATAAAACACGGATATTTTTTAGGAAGGGCAAAAAAAAACTATACTCTATAGTAGCTTAACTGAATCGCACCTTTTGATTATTGATGTGTGCTGGGGGATGGACAAGCGAGATTTGAACACAGACCTCCTCAAAAAGTTCCTTCATACGAAAACCGTTGACCACCTTATGACCTTGAACAAGTTTTTTCAATAATGGATAATCGAATTTTGAGAATTGAGAATTGGTGATGGATGATCGAGAAGGTTTAAAACACGGATATTACAAAAATATATATTTATTCGACGTAACTAAAAAAAAAAAAAAAACGGTCTATAGACCTCCAGACGCCTTGGATATGTTTATTTGGCCTTGAACAAGTTTGTAACCATAGTGAACATATATACCATTTTCTTTCCCCGCGGGGGTAACCCCCGGTTCAAGCTCTGTTCCCTGGTGGTAGCGTCTAATAAAACACGTATATTCTAAAATATATATTTATTCTAAAAAACTTCCTTCATACGAAAACCGGTCTATAGCCCTCCAGTCACCTTGGATATGTTGATTGCCTCCCAATAGCCTTGACGAGGACTTCGTGAAAGTTAATATAAGAGTATGAAAAAACTATAGACAATTTTCTGTAGGAAGGGATAGTACGTGTCCCCCCAACCCCCTCGAACCGATTCTCGATAATTGATATTTGGTGATGGATTATCGATGATCGAGAGGGTTTAAAACACGGATATTATGATTAATTATCAGGAAGCCCTCTCACCTACAGCGCCTGCAACATCTTTGGCGGGGACCATAGACTCTAGAGCAGCAGCCGTGGCTGGGACTATAGAATATGTTATCTTACAATCTCCATTTACTACTTGAAACATCACTAGAACGAGTTGTTATTGTCGGAATATCCTGTTGGTTACCCCCAGGGCGTTCAACGGTTAGTCGCAGAGTTTAGAAGGACATGAAATAATTTATACCCTGTTCGGTAAAAGATAAACTATAATACTTATTTGATCAGTGGACATGGTTTGACATCCCATTCAAATAAGTAATATTAACAGCTCGTATTACTAACCGATCGGGTTATACGCACTTATGTTGACGTGTGAGATGAAATGCATAACCTTGATATTAATGGAAAAACAAAAATGAGAGAGTATAAATAGGCCTCAAAATCAATACAGACGATCATTATAGTAACTGATTGCAGCCGATTACCATTAAAAAAAATTAGTTTTGACGATCTTGAAAACTGGAAACCCCCCCAGTTCCCCCGATCGAGATTCGAACCTCGATCTCCCCATCCTCAGCAATCGAGCTCAACACGACACGCGCGTTAGCCAACTACGCCACCTATGCGGGTGATAGACTCTTATTAGGTCATCGACTGAAATTTGACGTTAGATCGACCGGTCGATCACGATCAACAAGTTGCCGACCCCTATTTTAGATTATCAATGCCTACAAATTAATAAAAATAATATCTGTCTATCTTGAAAGCTACAGTTATTAAATACCTACACCTACTGTCGTACCAAGATTGAGTTCTATAATACACACTCTAAAGATTAGAACAATAGACACAGTATAAGTGAAGGATCTACTTACAATTTAATACAGACCTAAAGTATAGGTTATTTGATTGAGTATTTGTTCACCACACTAAAATATGATAACGAATGTATTTAATTTTCAACTTTCAAAGAATTGTTTAAAGATCACTGAGAAAAATGGCTTTCAATCTATTATGTGTAACGATTTTTTTAAATTATTTGTATGATGACAGATTTGCACAGTTAACGTATTATTATTATTATTACATTTTATAATAGTTGTTATTTTCCTCCATCGCTTCTAACAAGTCTAATGACGTAGAGACCAGGAAGGTAATATTAAAAGAGTATGTACCAGAGAAAGGAGAATGGGAATAAACGCATCCTCAGTGAACCTATCCGGGATTTCAACCGTAGCCTTCCCATCACCATCAGACAAACTCATCCTTTAGTCCACGTATGCACTGATGTGTTTATTTTAATTTAGTATGGGAAGGAGGAACGAGATTAATTATATTTGAAGAACTTTTAGCGGGGTTGGCAGTACTGATAGTGTACCACACTTTAAAAGCGGAGTGAGTATTTAATCCTTGATGGGGTTCACTAGTGTTTCTGCTGTATGTACAAGTTTAGAGGCATTTTCTTAAAATTCACCTACATCTTCCTGTTCAATTTGGTAGTATAGTCACTGGTAACCAGTGTTATCACAATGAGATACTACTATTACTTCCTTTTATTTTCTTTAGCGCTTGGCAACAGATGCAAGCACTATAAATATACAAAACAATGCTAAGATAAATGCAGTAACATTGAACAATAAATTAATGAATCATATAGCTACTGTGAAATCTCTAAACAATCTAAAGTAAACTCTTTTTTTCTAAATAATAAATGAATAAAAGTAATGAACTGTAGATATATTCCAAGCAAGTCATAAATTTAGTCTTTCTTGTATGTTAAAAATCCAATTCAGAAAAACTAATATTATAAATAATAATGACTGTTAAAGATGACTATTAGCTTTTTAAAGTCATTTTATTGCGTTGTAGATAGAATTTATTTGGCTTGAATGTTATTAAAGCACTTATAAATAATTGCGCAACGATCTTGAAAAAACTTGTAGGATGTTATAAGGATTTGCAACAAAAGATATAATTATCAACCCATCATGGAAGAGTGGTCAGGTACCTTCCCTTAATAAATAAAAGGGTGTGTGTGTGTGTGTTAAGATCTCCAGCACCCTAGTGCTACGTTGTGACAGAATCTGTCAGCACAGAACAAATGTATCTCGAGTGCTCATCTAGACAAGTATTCCAAATATACCCGGGTAGAACGCGAAAAATATAGCTCCCTTCACATTCTTCAACCCCTTTCATCGTTTACCATCTTAAAAATGGATACAGTTCTTGAGTTGAGTAATTAAAATCTGTAATTTTTAACCCTTTTCCAATTAAAGAGGGAAAAAGGGGAAACTATGGATATACCTGTTTAGATTATTATAAAAATATAAAATGTTTACAAGTCCCGCTGATAACGGGACCTACATATACTCGCTGAGTATTCTGTGCTCGTACGTACGCGCGCTCAAAACAGACACAAGTGCAGTTTGTGAGTCGGAGATAATTCACATCAAGTGTCCTGGAGCTAGTGGCCGTTTGACGTAAGGAGTTTGAGAGGAGATTCCTTTAACAACTTTTATTGACACTAAATACTACAGTCTGATTATCATAGGAAGCCTCTTATTTTAAAACAGGAAACTCATGTTGCCACAATTGTATTTAACTTTTTAATTAATTTAATTAGTAATTTAGTAGTAGTTATACAATAATCAATAATTATAATAGCAAGATTTTTGATAACTTTTTATAAGGGCCTGATTTAGAACTGTGGAGGCGCCCGGGTTCTAAGTTGAAAGGCCCAACATTTAACAAATAATTTCCTTTTCAAAGTTTTAATATTATAATTTTTATTTACGAAACTTACTGTTAAAACCTCGATGTTAAACATATTATTCAAAGAAGTAGCTACTGTCATTATGCTAAATTATATTGTATTCATAAACAAGTTTGTGGATTTGTGAAGACCCTGAGGCTTTAGCCCCTGTCGCCCTCTCTTAAATCTGAACCTACTTTTAATATTAACTTTATGATTAATAAATATAATAAGACATATTTCTAGAGTGCGAAATTTTAGTACTTGCTTTCAATCAAAGTTGTGAAGTAATTAGTGTTATTGCCCTACATCCTTACGGCGTGATGTGTACCCGGTTACTTCCCGCAGCCGGAAGGGCCGCTGATGATGACCGAAAATGGATGTTTAAACTTGTCCATAATGTTTGAGAGTGAACTTATTAGCCAGATGAACTTGTATTTATAGGAGAGGAGGGAGCGGGGGTATAGACGTTAAAAAACACAAACATAACAATTTTTACAATATTTATTTGGTCATGAATATTTACAATATATAAAACATAACTGGTTTATAATTAAAATATATACAAATAAATAAATCAGGTAGGCGAAGGATTGCACTGGCAAATAAAAATATATAAAAAAAGTAACCCGGGTGCATAAAAAAAATAAAAAAAATATATGCTTGTTTTCATGCAGAAAAAAATATGAAAAAAAAATCTTTGAAAAATGGTATGTCGGTGGAACTGTCTAGAGTGAAAGAAAGTAAAAGGTGATTATTCGGCCCGTCTAAATAATCACCTTTTAATCGTGGCGAGCGCGTTTGCAAGGACTTTGATACCCAAGCGGCAACGTATTATAATCATCGATTATCCGGCGTTTGGTGTACACCGGCCGGTAAACCTTACTCTGCGAAACGGTACATACAGTCGCAAGACCTTTTCTTATAATTTTGTGCGGTATCTGTATGTACCGTTCCGCGGCCTGTTCGGTGACCATCGCTTTCAGAACGTCAAAATTAACGTCGTTCCGGTTGCCGTAGTTTATGGTGATCCCGCGAACCTTGCACACAATTTTTGTTTTGGTGGGATCGCCACCGACACAAATCCGGTACGCGTAATTCTTGGGACCGCCAGATACAAAGGCGCCGATGTAGCTTCCCGGCCCGTAATCCTGAAGTTCGTCAGTGAGGTCACCTAAAAAGTCTCCGGTCGGTGGACTCTGATCGCCGGGGCGTTCCGTGAACAGAACGCTATCCGTGTCGTGATACAAAACGCGGTCCCCCAATTGTTCAAGGATGCCGTATAAGTGCAACCTAGCCATATCAGTCGTGTGCACGCCACCGCCACACTCGTGTTAGGGTTAGGGCGCAACGCGTCACGCGCATCCTTGTAATTGAGGAACATAACCTCATCATTAACATCTATGACGCTGTCCACGGTGATGTACGGATCCGTCAGGTACTTGTGGACGCCCTGAGAGTCGTTGAAACGGCTACGTGTGGTAATTCGGGTCTTTGCCCAAACTTTCCCATAACGAATTTAAAAAGAGTTTAGCCAGTGTGCGGAGACCTGGGTTTTTACACACAGAATCGAAATCGAGTTTTACCCCTTCCCTTTCCTCATAATTTTGAATGTAAGCTAACTTTTCCTCTCGTGAGGTACACTACTCTGGCCATCCGCTGGCTTCTTGTTTAATTTTCAAAAAAGTATCGATGTAGCCGTGAAACAGGCCGCCAGAACGTGTCCGACGGTCGTAAACAGATACATCGTACTCCCACACTTCGTGCACTGCTTCAACGGTGTAGCCTTTCTCAACGGCTTTCCGGATCTCGTCAATCACCCAGACGCCTGTCAACCAACGATCTTTTTTGTCGTTGTGCCGACACGCGTCTTGGTTTTTCTCCTCCCCGCATTTCCTGCACAAGATGAACATCAACTTGTCGTGCATCCGTGTAGGCAATACGGGCAGGAATAAATCCCGCGGAGGCGTCACTGTAACTTTGGCTATGCCTTCTACTCGATCTATAGCGGGACAATTTGGCTCCAAGTGAATTTTGGGGTGGCCGACTGGGTATTTTTTGTACTTGCAAACGTACGGATACAACGAACACACATCCAAGTACACTGATCTTCTCTCCACAAGCAAGGTCAGCTTCGTGGAAGAGTTTGATACAATTTGTACGCCCGCCAAAGAATGCATCCCTGGGGCTGAGGGGCTCCTTGGTATACACCTCGTGCCGGAGTACAAATCGCTGCAAGTCCTTGTCTGTGCGTTTCATCGTGTTAAAAGTACACTCCCACATCTCTACGACCGTGTAGCCGGCGTTCTTAAACTTTTCCACGCAGGCCATGGTCGCTTCATAGCGCGTCTCCATGGTCTCGTGGCGGCTGTTTTTGACGGGGGTGGTCCTGTCCGGATAACAGAGCGGGCACCCGTGCCAATAACAGCCCCAGAACTGAAAGACGGTGGTGGTATCTCCAGCTTTAACAACGCCGTCTACACGTCGCCCTAACACGTATTCCTCGCGGCCGTTACCCGCATGAAGGATAGAGACACCGCGTTGATGGGCCTCCCAACAGAGCCATTGTACTGCGACGTGCGACTGTTGGTCCGCGCACCGGTAGCCACCGTTAAGGACAATACCGACGGTATTCTCCTTAAGATGGCTTCGGCGGTAAACCAACATGGCCGCGCCAGCTATCGTACACGCCTCTCTGAAAGGATCCACCTTTGCTTTCTCCACGAGCATGTCTCTAAACTTTAGGCAGGCCTTCCGCAGGATCTCTACGTCTTTCACGCAATACAGTTCCAGCTCGCGGTTATAATCAAAGACGTAATTTTCTTTGACCAACGCGTCATACCACTTCTCAAAGCGCTCCTTTCCCTCGACCGACATCTCGCCGACGCCGTAGTCCTCCTTTGGCGGCAAGGGACCCCTATACCCCGCGTTTTCTTTTTTGTTGAAAAAATGGGGGAAATGTCCCTTGGCCAAAGACTCGTCCAAGCCGAACGTTTTGGGCATCTTGGACAACGACATGGGGAGAAAGTTCAGCGAGTCAATAAAGTGGAGCGGGCCGTAACGCATGGACATGATTTTCCCACCATTCATGATGAGCTCTGGAGTCCATTTTTTCACCTCCATCATATATTTTAAAATAAAATTTCCATCATAGCCCTTGGCATTATGGGCTAGGAGGGTGATGTCTTTAAATTTTGAAGCTTTAATTTGCTCTATAAAACCGAAAAATTGGGCCATTGTGGCATCACCCTTGAATATGCGAGTCCTATCGCCCCCGCAATCGGTGCAATGATTGTCATTTGCATCTATATGAAGACAGGCCCTGCAACAGGACTGCACGACACAAAAGTTAGGTTCGTGCATGTACGTGTTGACCGCACCTTGAAGAGGCGTTTCTTGTCTGCATTCAAAATCGTAAAATACAAACATGAAATTGCTCTTTTCCAGCGACGGCTTTGCTGGGGCCCGCTTCATTAACAGAAATGCCCAAAAGGGCGATGGGTCTCGCATACTCTACAAAAAGTTTCATAACACCTGTGTGAAAATTCTGCTCTTTCCAAACTGAAAAAATGCCCGCATACCTCTCAAACCTTTTTGACGTCACAGACCGACATGCGACCCCTGCAAAAACCGGGACGTTTATGGTTATCAAAACACTGCTGGTTTGAGAACCGGCGCCCGCAATCTTTACAGGTCACAGATCGGCCTCCACTACAAGCCGGTTTAGCGTAGCATCTTTTGCACGCGGATTCGCATTTGTGCTTGTTCTTATTAATGAATGGCACACGACACTCGCGGAAAAAGTATCCACACTTAAACGCGGCTGTCACAGATGTTATGACATCAAAATGGTTTTGCTTGTCGTCGTGAAAATACAAATCAAGGTGCCCCTTAAAGGAATGTTCGGAGGGAGTAGGCCCCTCAAATAGGACCTGTCTCCCCCGACGTTCCCTGAACACAGTGATTTTGTATTCGGTGAGGTATGTTTGAAATGGTTTCAGTTCGGTGAGTCCACCACCTTTCAAAAGATTCACACGGGCATCACGGCATAGTTCCTCTGCTTTGAGTTTTTGAATATTACGGCCCTTTTTGATCTGCTTAAAGGTGTTCACGTCCATGCATTCCGGTTCTCTTTTAACGTCACATATAGCCTTGGCGACAACCAATGCACGGGCGAGGCAAAGTGTGTCGCCATTTTGAATAGTAATTATTCCTTTATTATTACGGCTATACGTGGTAGCGGGAGCGAGTTTATCACATTTATGATTACCCCTCCCGCGCGGCTCTTTATAGTGGTGTAACTTGATATACAGAGGGGATGAAGTGAGGAACGAATCATTGCTTTGTAACACTCGTTCTACATTAGAGAGCACAGCCTTCGCGTCAAGCTGCTCTGCTCGTCTAAAGGAAACGAACACAGGTCTTGACGAGGAGTCTGTGTTGACCAATAGTAGACCTACGTGATCCTCGGCGCTAACTCCATGACCTGGAGACGTCCAAGCAAAGCATTGATTTGCTCCTCGAGCCAGGTTTTAGCGTCACGATCGCTCCCCGGCGTCCCTAATTGTATGATCAATTCACGACCGACTAAAAAACCGCCTCAATTGCTTAATTCTCTCTTCGACGATTCGGAGAGGGACGCCTTGAGGCAACGCTCCTCCTACCTGATTAACCGGGCCACTACTCGGTGCCGAAGACGGGCCAGCGATGGGTTGCGGGGACTCCCTCGGGGCTCGAACACCGTGCTGAGGCGTTGCGGCAGCGATGTTTGTCGGTGGGCAGCCATTTTCCCCATCCATTTCAACTATAACACACGTGTGTAATAAATACAAAGGTTAAACACACATGAATAGGAATCGAACCCGGGACCCCCCTCGAAAATTGTCTGTGTAATAAATACACCCTAGGACTTACAATAATTTATTATTTGTAAGAATATGTGACTGGCTGTATATGAAGTTGTTAAAGAAAGTCTTGCAATAAACTATTTGTAAACTCTACTATAATTACAGTCTTCCCAATTCATAATCTAATAGCGCAGTGCTAAAAATGTGTTGAGTATTATAGATCCTTCATCACCACTGGGAATCGAACCCGGGACCCCCCTCGCAAATTGTGTGGGTGTGTAATAAATACACCCTAGGACTTACAATAATTTATTATTTGTAAGAATATGTGACTGACTGTATATGAAGTTGTTAAAGAAAGTCTTGCAATAAACTATTTGTAAACTCTACTATAATTACAGTCTTCCCAATTCATAATCTAATAGCGCAGTGCTAAAAATGTGTTGAGTATTATAGATCCTTCATCACCGCTGGGAGTTTTTCCATTCTCCATCTATGCAAATGTGTGTACACTTCCTATAATTTTGGCTTTAGGTTTAAGTGGATAATTTAGTATGTCAACAAAATATAGTTTCGAGCATTAAATTCCAGGACACCCTTGACAGGTATTCAACGAGCGTTGAACGTTTTCTCTTCACCCAACTGTGGGTAAACTTACCTTTCATTACTCTACCCCTATAGTGTAGTGATAGCCGCCATTTTTTATATATGTTATATGTACGGGTTAACACAAGTACCAATTTTCCTGAGTAGATGGCACAGAATAAATAGCAACGCATATGTTACCCTACACTATTTACTATATATGTTACTCGCAGGCAAATAGTGTGTATAATTCTATGTACATCGCACAGTAGACCAGACTTACGTTGTTGAGGAGATTGGGGATTGATAACTCTACAAGGGTGGATGTAACACACACAGTTCTTTTATACGTTAATTAGTGTGTGTGTGTGTGTGTGTATTGATGCTGTCCTAGTATAAGTAGTTAACACATTATTTTAGGTTTTTTTTTTACGTAAACCGTTTTAATTAATCTCATCATGTGTGTATTTGTATATACATATCTGACAGATAGAAGAACTTCCTAGATTAAATCTCATGTATTAATACGCCAAGTCACTTGCTATACATACAGACACTAGTGCTGAACACAGGGCATTAATGAGAGAGCGGATTTTTTTGTGAGTGTTTAGTGACAAATTTAAATTATTTTATAGATTAACTTTGTTGGGAATTTGGATTTGTTAATAGTGGTTTAAACCGTTTCGGGAATTGAACCCCTCCTTCCACGCGAATGATAACTCTACAAGGGTGGATGTAACACACAGTTCTTTTTTAAAACGTTAATTATGTGTGTGTATTGAATATGAGTAGCTAGCACATCGAGTTCAAGGAAATCCCTGAAGTTAAATTATAACACACATCAGATTAGGTTATTTTACGTAAACCGTTTTAATTAATCTCATCATGTGTGTATTTGTATATACATATCTGACAGCTAGAAGAACTTCCTAGATTAAATCTCATGTATTAATACGCCAAGTCATGTGATCTTCTTATACCACTTGCTATACATACATACAGACACTAGTGCTGAACACAGGGCATTCTGTTGTTGTTTTTTGTGAGTGTTTAATGTAATTTAAATTATTTTATTGATTAACTTTGTTGGGAATTTGGATTTGTTAATAGTGGTTTGAACCGTTTCGGGAATTGAACCCTCCTTCCACGCGAATGATAACTCTACAACGGTGGATGTAACACACAGTTATTTTTTAAACGTTAATTAGTGTGTGTATTGAATATGAGTAGCTAGCACATCGCGTTCAAGGAAATCCCTGAAGTTAAATTATAACACACATCAGATTAGATTTTTTTTTAATTAATCTCATCATGTGTGTATTTGTATATACATATCTGACAGCTAGAAGAACTTCCTAGATTAATACGCCAAGTCACTTGCTATACATACAGACACTACTGCTGAACACAGGGCATTCTGTTTTTTTTAAATGTAATTTAAATTATTTTATAGATTAACTTTGTTGGGAATTTGGATTTGTTAATAGTGGTTTAATTTATCAAACCAACATTTTCATCTATGCCCGGGAATCGAACGCGGGACCCCTGGCTCAACAGACTTTAAATATAATTGTTCGAAACATACGCGTTAACAAAGGTTAAACCCACATTGTCAGCTGTGCTTTTAACGTCAGAGTTGTTGATACGACATAAATACCCGCTCGTCTCCCGTCGCTAATGACAGGAGAACGTAATGGTTTCTGTCTCTCTCTCTAGCAAAATATATTATTGCTTGGGTTTAAACTGAACAGCTGTAGCGAGGAAGTCAAATAAGCTTTCTATTTACAAGTATAGTCGATACTCACTTAAGAGTTGATCTAGTAGCTCAAGTTCGGTCAAAACATCGGCATGAGGGATGGCTGCCGTGACGTCGGTTTGAACCCCTAGCGGCGCCTGCACACCATCCCGGATCTCCGGGGCTAGCCGCTCGAGCTCGGCCAGAGTGGCCGACACGTCGTCGTCCATCTTTTGGGCTGGCGGCGACAGTGGTGCAGTGTCCCAAAAATCTGAAATTAAATAAATACACATTAATTACTATCACAGGGGCAAAAAACTACACACCAATCATGCTCAAATTTAAAGCCGGAAATTACCCGCCGTGCAAATCCCTTCCTTTGTGAAAAGCCCCAACAGATCTGATGGAGACCGCGTTTGAATAGTTCCTGCAGGCGCCGGTGTTGTGTCTTCTTGGAAGTCTGTAAAGAGCAAATACCTCTGTACACCAAATACTTTTTATCATGTAAAATAGTTACCCCTTAATATATACAAAACTTTTTAAACTTACCGAAATTAAACCAGTTTTCAAGATCGTCAAAACTCATCTTGATGTTTATAGGATGAAATCACAAATTATATTGAACGAGTGTAAAGATCTCGAGGTCTATTTATAGTCGTTTGCTTTGTTACACAACCACGAAAAACAGGGATGTTTACAAATCCTCACGAAGTCCTCGTCAAGGCTATTGGGAGGCAATCAACATATCCAAGGTGACTGGAGGGCTATAGACCGGTTTTAATATGAACGGATTTTTTTTAGTTACGTCGAATAAATATATATTTTAGAATATCCGTGTTTTATTAGACGCTACCACCAGGGAACAGAGCTTGAACCGGGGGTTACCCCCGCGGGGAAAGAAAATTGTCTATAGTTTTTTTTTTCATACTCTAATATTAACCTTCATATGTCCAACGACGGGGAGCGAGGGGTTCCCTCGTGCGTCACTTGTTATCGGGAACAAGGATGGCAATAACAACTAAAAAGTGTATAATATCTGTGTTTTATTCACTCTCGATCATCGATCACCAATTATCCATTCTTGAAAATCGATTCGGGGAAACACGTACTATCCCTTCATACAGAAAATGGTCTATATTAACCTTACTAAGGAAAAACGGACTATATGTTCACGATGTTTACAATGCCGGGGAGCGAGTACAAACTTGTTCAACGGTTTTCGTATGAAGGAACTTTTTGAGGAGGTCTGAGTTCAAATATCGCTTGTCCATCCCCCAGCACACATCAATAATCAAAAGGTGCGATTCAGTTAAGCTACTATAGAGTATAGTTTTATTTTTTTGCCCTTCCTAAAAAATATCCGTGTTTTAAACCCTCTCGATCATCGATCACCAATTATCCATTATTGAAAATAGATTCGGGGGAACACGTACTATCACTTCCTACAGAAAATGGTCTATACTCAGATATCACCCTTCCACGGACTATATGTTCACGATGTTTACAATAACAACACGTCCAAGGTAAACAACAACACGTTCAAGGTAAACTGGAACGAGGGGTCAACCACAGTAGTAGCGTAATAAGTACTTTAAGCGTATAACCCGAACAGGTAGTAAGACGTGGTGCTAAATATTATATTAAATTTTCTAAATACAGTAAGTTGAACTAATAATTATAACAATAATAACTTATAATTTCCAGATGCATGTCATTTTGAATAATTTTCAAGTGAGAACCACTCCAAATAGTTTCAGGAAGCATTACATTTTCAAAAATTTGTTGGTGAAAGACCACTTTAAATATCTTCTAGAAGCAACTTATTTTAAAAAAAATTCATGAAGAGGACCATTGCAAGTAGCTTCTAGGAAGATTCTTTTTTTCAAAATATGGCTGATTGAAGACCACATCAACTAGCTTACAGAGGCATCTAATTTTCGAGGAAAATTCAGTCGAATAGGAATCTAAAAAGTTAATAGAAGCGTCCAATATTTTTAAAAAATGGGGGAAGATATATTTTTAAAAATCTGGGTGAGAACTATTGTAAATAGCCTCTAAAGTTATCCAAATTTCAAAAGTTTCTTGAAGAAGGACCACTCCAAATAACTTTTGATAGATCAAAATTTTAAAAAAATTGGAGGGAAGAATACTCTAAATTTCTTTTAAAAGAGTCTGATTTCCAAAAATAGGGTGAAGAACCACTCCAAATTAGTGAGCTAAGCCCAGGAGAACCCACATGGTCTGAAAGAGTCAGTCCCACAGGAGTCTAGACTGACAATGACGGGGAGTTCGGGGCTTGAATCCTGGTCGGGTGCTCTGAGAGGGGTTTTACCTAAATGGTTCTCTATTCTAACTTCACGAAAATGCGGCTACATCTAATCTAAGTTCTAGATATCTCATTCCTAATCATCTCATCCCTACATTAGCGTAGCTAGTAGATAGGTGTATAATCTGAAAGAACGGGTAGTAAGACGTGGAACCTGCTTTGGTGGTCACATGGCTTAGGGTGCAACTCTAAAGGTGGATTGACAAATTAATATACGCTACGCTAAGCATAGCTATGCTATGCCACGTTATACTAGGTTTTGAAATCGCTAGCAAAAAATCTTCTAAAAAGATTAAATTTTCAAAAATCTCCATGTGCGGATATTTCCAAATATCATCCAAGGACAAGATATTTTTAAAATATTGTTGGAGAAGACAACTCAAAATAGTATCTGGAGGCATCATATTAAAAAAATAGGAGGAGGACCATTCCAAATTGCTTTGAAAAGGCAACTCTCCTCCAATTTTTTTTGTTTCTCCACAAACCATTCATCTCTACATAAAGAAGGTTCCACAGCCACTTGTCCTATTAATGGCTAAGCTGACTTAATTATAGCCGGGATACAAGTATTCTGATAATTTTTCATGGACCTAACACACTACGTAATTTCCTGGGAAATTTCCCATTGTTCAACTCAGGGCTGAGCTTTCCTAGTAATTCCCACACTTTACTTCGTTTTTATTTGTTTCTATTTTAATTTAACCGGGTTATTTTTAATTAGGTCAAATACAGTTTTTTTACAATAGATAAAATATATTGTTAATTTCAAAATATTAGAGTATTATTTTTTGCGTATAGACCACCAATAGAATAGTTAATCGCGGTGCTAGTAAAATTATCAAAACTACCAAAAATAGAAAGATTGTAACTCCAAACCCGAACTGGGTCGATTAATAGTGAGCTATTTATTGTTTTAAAAGTGATTAATCCCCGTCCCGTGCCTGTAGGCATACCTCTAAACACTGTTTATACTCGTCCGTCGGAAGCGGCGAACAACTCTGTGCGTTGTAACCCTATTATACAGTCGCACACACCAAACAAAAAATGTGTGGCTTGAAAACTTAATTGAATTTTTAAAATTTAAATAAATATTTTCAAAATTGTCCACGCTCTGTTCACTTTTACCGGCACTCGACGTACAAAAATTCCCGATAACTACTAAACTAGAAAGCTTAATTGTCTCGGTACTAATTTATTGGAGTCCTACAACCACAAATATTATGTTAGACTTTTTTTTAATGGTTACAATGTGTTTTTCTTAGTAAGATGAACTATCATTAACATGTCTTGTGGAAGAACTACCCCTTACCGCCTTCCAACTTCCACCCTCCTTTACCCTCATTACACTACTTTATGCTACATAAGACTTCTTGGTACAAACCAGAGCACATTTCCAATAGTAAACAATTAATTGTGTCTGAATAAATGATTATACATAGCCACCTAACACGAAGGAAATATTTTTTTATTTAATTTTGAAGGTGGTCTGGCGGTCTAGGGGTAAGGAGTCGCACTTCTATGCTGGGGATCCGGGGTTCAATCCTCGGTCCCGACCCAAATTTATCTGATTGCCAAACCCTTCCTTCCCCTCTGACAAACCGTGTATTAAACACAACTTGTGAATGTATCGAATGCCAGTACTCCACAGTGGTTGGGATCGCACGTTAAACTGTAGGTCCTCCATTTCATCTCACAATCACCCTACCATTACACATCGCCTATAACCCGAAAGGACAGTAAGACGTGGTGCTAATAGTAATTATAATAATCAATCAATAAATCATAACTTATTTAGTATTTAAAAGAAAAATTACATAATTAACTTTCTATACAATCTCGAAGTACCTAATTTCAGGTCTTGTAGTTAAATAAATATTTTTAAAAAATAGTAAAATTTATAAAAATAAAATAATTAAAAAACAAAAAGATTTACACATATAATAACATTTCCTTTAAAAAATGGAAGCAGATAAAAAACATTGTTTCTCATCCTGAGCTCAATTGAATGGAATTACATAATGCGGAGGATGCTGCTACGGCTTGTTCTTAAAAAATTAGTGTTCTATCTTCAAAATTGCACACTAAGGGCCTTTAAATTTATTTCCAATTAATTCGGACCAACCTAGTAATTATTACTTTGAGCTGTTTTCAATATAAACATCACGTATTTCTACGCGATTTTTATATTTCACGGATGTCAGATCCCAGAACAATGTGTTTGTATGAAATATCTGTATAACTTCAAGTGTATTTTCGGTTGACCCCGACATGACAAATTAAAAAAACAGTAAATGATGTAATCTCTGTGAACAGCAGAAGAAAACTGGCCCACATTGTTTGGTAACGGAAATTTTGGCAAACATGACCAGACATGACAAATGACAAACCAGTATATGATGTAATCTCTGTGAACAGCAGAGAAAACTGGCCCACGTTGTTTGTTTCCGGAAATGTTGGCAAACATGTACATACGTAATTCATCCGTATTTAAATGTGATCCGATCGAGGTCAAAAATTTAAATTCACCACGCACCATTAAGAAATTAGTTAATTCATGTATTTGTTTCAAAATTTTAAGAATTGATTTTTTCAAGAAATTATAACTAAAATTTTAAGTTGGTAACCCTAAACTTTTAAAACAATATAATTTGGTTATGTGAAAGCTTCACCCCCAAAACTGAATAAAGAAAAATACAAAGTTTTAGATTTATTTGTATCTATTTTTGCAGGAATAGTGACCATAGAAAATCTCTTTGCAATCAAAAGTCTACCAATATTTTCGTTTGATCAATTGTAATGAAATGGCCCTTTTGTTTACAAAATACAAATACAAAAGAAATATAATTATACTAAAAGTAGAGACAACAATAATTTAAATTATAAAGTTCAAATATAACTTTTATTTTCAAGTCAAAGAAACAAACTGAGTTTTGAATGTTTATTACAAAAATATTTAAAGTCAAAGAAACAAAAAGGTCAAAAGATTTATTGTTCAAGAATCAGATACCGTAAAAAAAGATATAGTAAAATCAAAAAATTGGATGAAAGATATGCTGAAAATGAATTCAAAATGCATAAACAAACATAAGTCCACTGCGCAAAAAAATATTTTCAACACCATGCTTTATACTAAATCTCTTCCATAGGGTGACTTTGGAGGGAACTAATTAAAGTTTCGCCGTCCGGCTGTTGCCCGTCTATGAGTCTCTACTTTGACAAAAGCGCCAAGCTTGCTCATCAAGAGAAAGGGCTGATTTTCTGTTTGAGTACCGAAACACTGTCGTGACTCTTAACCTCGTGAATGAAAGTGTATACCTTATGAAATGAAACAAGTTAAATTAAGCCTTAAGTGAATTACAGGAGTATAAGTATACATTACACTATGAGATGAAAATTGGTGATCTTGAGTGTTTGTGCTGGGTATCTTCTATAGGAATGATTAAATTTTTTCCTGGGTTGAGGGAAGATGTGTTTAAAGTATGATGGTGATTTGGGTGAATTATGAAGGTCGTTTTTAGGTCAAGTCCGGGAATGGGATTGGGGTTGATAGGATTTATTTTCTTGGGATTTGGTCTGGAGGTGATAGATTTCCATTCCCCATCTGGGGCAGACCCCGGTGCCAGTATTATCTGACTCGTAAAGAACCTAGTCAGTATCCCAGTGGCGTCCAGCCGTGATAAAGGTAGTAATGGTATGAAATTTGAGATTTGTGCTTGAAGGTCGGGTTAAGGGTTGAATCAAGAATGAAATAGGTGGGGGGGTGAGGTTGTCGGGGATTCTACTGTCGTTCGCGCATAGTTGATTGTCAATTGTAGGTACATTTTTATTCTAATAGGAATGTTACATCTAGGTTTTATTTTGTTTTATACATTTTCTTCTTCTAGGATTATCAACTAGGGATTATATTCTTTTTTGAATTTTATTTGGGTGTTAATTATTTTAAACATTTTAGATTATAGTAGAAATTTAAATGGATATAATAAATAGGTGCTCAACTTCGTCAGCCTTGGTCTTTTATGGTGTCGTGGTTCAGTCGGGTCGTACTGTCTGAGTCCTCTAACAATTTAGTTCTCGTATGTTTCAGTCTGGTCGAAGAAATTCTTGTTTCTGTCCTGATAGATTTCCTGTAGTTGGCGGTTTGTCATCGTGTGCAGGTCGGCTATTCTAGTGCGTCTGTCTACTCCAGTGAGTGTTCATAATATTTAGTTTTGTGATACCTGAAGTTTGCGAGTATTTATTTTGGAGGCATAGCTCCATACTACACAACTATAAAAAATGATGGGTTGAAGTATTTGCTTGTATATTAGTATTTTAGTGGGAAATGAGAGCTGCCCTCCTCTGAACAGTGAGTACAGTTGAATGAATCTATCCATTACTTTACCATTGGTCTTATCAATATGACTCCTCCAGGTGAGTTTTCTATCTATCGTGATCCCAAGGTACTTGATTTCATATTGAGTGGGATCTATGTGTCAAATAGGGTAAGTGGGGCGGGGAGCGGTTTACTAATTTTGGTAATGATTAAGGCTGCTGATTTAGTGGTATTTAATTTAATACTCCAGTTGGAGAGCCAGTACTGAAGAAGGAGATAACTTTTCATAGAAAATGATGCATAATTTAGATTTTTATTTGTTACATAGAGCATGGTGTCATAGGCAAAAATTCTAACCTGAACATGATCGTGATTAGGAATTTCTGCTACATAAATGTTGTATAAGGGTGGTGCTAGTATTGAACCCTGCGGTACCCCTGCTTTTACAGTATGTGTCTGCTATCTCTTGCCGTTCAAAACCATTTAGAAAGTACGCCGTATGAGGAAGCTGGCTAACAACAAAAATTTACCATTTTGGGTAGTTAAATTTCATTAATTTCTGATAGAGTCCAAGGTACCAAACTTTGTCGAAAGCTTTTTTGACATTTAGGAAAATAGCTATTACGTTTTGTTTAATGCTTTAGATAATTCTTATACTATGTTTATTGTGGGATGGGTGGTGGAATGGTGGTTAATAAAACCAAACTGAAGGTTTGGAATAATTCCTATCTTATTATTTATTATTTTAAGTCTTTAGATCATTAATCTTTCGTAAACTTTACTAATAGTCGTAAGTAAATTGATTGGACTTCTGTTCTGAGGGAACATCGGGTCCTCTCCAGGTTTGATGATTGTTATTAATATAGCCAGCCTACAGTCATACGGGAAATATAAGAGAGTGGGCAATGAGTTTAGTAAATCCAATAGCGCTAGTACCGCTCTCCCTGGCATTTGTTTTAGTATCTCGTTAGTCAGGTAGTCGTGTCCTGGCGATTTATTACTAGTTAGGTCTTTAATAGTAGTAGTGTGCTCTTCCAGATTGATTACCTCTACTCTAGTGTCGTTTGGTCCTTCCAAATTGTCTCTGACTGTTCTAGTCGCATATCTGGTAAAGTCGTGATCTTGTGGTTCGTCGTTAGGTTGTAATTGTTTCTCTAAAACCACGGCTATGGGTTCAGCGATCTCTATGCTTTCGTAAACTATACCGTGTTCCCCATGGAGATCTGGTACGGTCTTTTTCCTGCTAGTCCCCCTGAGTTGTCATGTTAGTTTCCACAACTTGTGACGTAAGTATCCCATCTGTTCCCTCTGATGTCCTTGACTCTCCTAGTTTGGTCTCTGGGTCGGTTGTAGGTCGTCCTGTCGTGTGGGGTTCTCTAAGTCTGCCAGTCCCTTCTCGCTTCCCGTTTCTGGACTATACGTATGTCCAAATAGGGGTATTGTTGTTGGAGATCGTGTTTTGTGCGTCTTCTAGTAGTGTATACCCGATAGGATTCATGCACCGTAGACGTGAAGAGTTGTAAGGTAGCGTCAGCCTATTCTATTTACTCTATATCTTGTATTTCTGGTAAATTTTCCTCCAGTGTCTGCCTAAACTCGTACCAGTCACAAGTTACTTCACTCAATATGGGATTGTGGTCAGAATCCAGTTCCTTTAATACCATCATATCCTCAGTGGTTACACCAATGTTAGTCAATGCCACGTCTATGATATCGGGTCTGTGCAGATAGTTGGAGGGATAACATGTAGGTTCGTTTGGGGCAACAATTATGCAGTCGTGAGTGTCAGCAAGGTCTGCTAAAATTCGTCAGTTCCCGATGGCTACTCGGCTTTTCCAACTGGTGTTTTTAAAGTTAAGATCAACCGCCAAAAACCGTTTGTTTGCGTGTGTGATTTTGTCTAATTCTTATGGTAGTAGCGTCTTGGTCGGGGGATGTATATGGCCGCGAACAGAAAACTCTTGCCGCTAATATTTACATTTATTCCTGTAGCTTCTATATTCAGGAGATTTTGAAAATTATGTTGGTAGTGAGGTAGATGGGTCTTAATCAAGATAGCTTTGCCTCCTCTCCTGCCTTAGGGCCTATCACTTCTAAACATAGTGCCTTTGGCTATCACGGTTAATTTTTATAGTTGTATATCCCTACAGTCACTATTGTTAAAGTCTCTCTTTCTTGTTGGTGTTTGTCTATGTTGATGGTGTGTAAATGTTTATTGGTATCTCAGTATCCAGAGGTTGGTATTTGTTGTCGACTGTCGTGATTGTTTTCTTAGATTTTGTCTTGTCTTAGTTTCTACATTTCCTCTTTCGTTTAATTTTGTCAACTAGGGTGAATGGTCCGTTGCCGTCGTGATCTGTCTCCATGTCGTTTGTATCAAGGTTAGCCTCTGAATTTAAAAAGTTGGAATTTCTGTTTGTTCATGGCGTAGTGAAAATTAGTGTGGTGTAATTTATGTCGAGTGGTGCCGTGGCCATTTAACGCATTTAACGCAGACTAGTGGCCCACGGGTGTGAGGAAGAGTGTAGGATATCCCTCCCTGTGGTGTGTTGTTGTGTATGTCCCCAAGACGGTCACTGACTGCAAGTTATTGCTTTGCAGCCGACCGCTTTTTATGTCTTTCAGGTATTGGTTGGCACCGTTATGATCAGCGAAGCTTAAGACCCCGCGCAGACCATCTCATATTCTGTTTTATAGGTGGATGAAACTAGATTCGTTGTCTGATGACGGCTTCTTCTCCGGTGTCCTCGTAGTCTTCTCCATGAACAGCAGACGTGTCCGACCTCCTAGGTATCTCGTAGACAAGTGATCCAAATATATAGCAGTTTTTAAAAACACTGGGTCTATCTATATATTTTGACCTTCCCGGAACATAGCCAAGAGGGCTATTCACTCACACCACCCTGCCACGTGATCTATCTAATGAGAGCGTACATAAGAGTGATAGTCTGCTCATATTACAAACAACGCCAATAAATATTTTAGGCCCGTAGGCCGCAGGCCCTCCTCCGTTCCCCTAGCGCTTCAAGCCTACTGCTTTTAGCTGCTAGTCCTGCTTGTCTTCATCTCTAATAAGGGACTTCTAACCTCTAAGTTTTCTTCCTCTTATTCTCCTTCTTGTTTTCACCCTCATTAAAGATTCTAAATTTCTTCTTACTCATCAGATTTTCTCTATTCCAAGCCAATATTTTCCTCACTTTATCTCTCAATCAGTAGTATATTTTTTCTAGTACTCTTCCTCTCCATCTTCTGTATCACACCATCCCCGAGTCTTTTCCTTCTGTATCTCTTATTTTCTTAATCCTTATACCCATCTTCCCAAACTCTTTTAAAATCTCAATTGTGCCCACAACACTTTCCCTTCTCCCCACAAGACCACGATCTTGTATTTTCCTAACTATCCGATCCTTTGGTCTTCATAATTCTCACTTTAGTAAATGATGTGGTAAAAGGTTTCTGCAATGCTGTCTACAATATTGTTCTCCACACCGGTTAAACCCGTGTAATTTTAACGGAAAATTTCCATGGCCACTCAGAAAAAGAGTAGCATAATGGTTGCCAATCATTTTATATGTTTATACTCCCGTTAAAACATATGGGATGTACTCAAAAGTTTCCCTTCCTTTGAGACTATTCAGGCTCTCAAATTAGCATTGTTCTAAAAAGTCTCACTAGCACCTATCAGTCCCTCAGATATTCTTAAAATTCCGTTTCGTATCCAAATATCAACCGGGATGACACCTCCCAGTACCACAACAGAATCATGTAATACTGTCCTGTATGCTTATGTCACGATAATAGGTGCCTTCCTCTGCACACTTATACATATAAGGGCCGGTCTTATTAATCCTGGATAAATATTAATCTGGTTGATAAATATTTCTGACTGATGGATAAGTTAAAAGTGCGTCTTATGAGAGCCAGATAGTATTTATCTTCCAGATAAAATATATTTATCCATCACATGTTTATAGGGAGGTTTACGTGTTTAGTAAGCACAGGCCTGGGCTCTAACTATATAAAGTTAGAACATTTAATTCCCACTTTTATATAAACTGACAAGCTATTTGTAGAGCTATAATTATATTAGAACAAATTATCAAATTGTGAGTACAATAAATGAAATTTTGTAAACGTTTACCCAACTATTGCACACATTTTGGCAGACATCTTAGCTTCTGCGCCCACGTGATGCCATATGTTTCCTCGCACTCGTTTAGCCGCCATTATATAACAAATATGAGCATTGTCATCACTCGCTAGGTTGTATTGCGATCAGCAGGGTGCACCAGTAAAAACAGTACCAACCTTGCATGTTCTAAATAAAAATATATTATCTTACAGATAGCTATCTGGCAGGTAAATTCAGTTCATAAGTGGTGTAAAACATCAAAGTGGTTGATAATTTTGATATATTCGCTAACTTTACAATAGCAATATTTATCCGGTAGTCATCTGACCGGCCCTAGGTAGGCTACTAATTATGGTATTGTTCTAGGAATGATAAAGGTAGAATGTAGAGGAAATGTACGCGCATTTGTATAGGGGGAGAGTAGGCAACAATTTAGGGAAAACTACCCTCAATACACTCAGCCGGGGTTCAAGCCTTTGACATTCTCATCACCAGCAACGAAGACTCATGATTTGATCATATGCTCACTAATATGCTCAATAATGTCAAAGCTACTTGTATCAACAATATTGTATTCCCTTATGTGTACGTTTTAAGATATCATTAATATTATAATATAGCTTTGTTTACAACACTCTTTATCTATTCTTTTTAAACTTAACAATTTATAATTTAATAAAATTAAAAATGAGACCTGGACAAGGGAAACGAGCCCAAACCCAGGTGTCATTTCTTAATACATTCAATTATGATTGGGATACGGCTCATTTCCATATCTATAATCGCTCATACCCCAAGCTCCGCATTCATATATGGCTACTTAATTATATATCATTGCTTTCTCCTATATCTAATTTTTACTTTCTCATTAAAATATACATTTTTTTAATCGTTAATAAATGTGACCTTGAGATTATGTCAAATATTGACACTTAATTTACCTCCAAACCACAAAATGTTTATCTGTATAATTCTGTCTGTATCCCAGTGTGTGTGTCTGTACCTGGTACCACAACCAAAATGGTTTGACGGATTTTGATCTATCTTGAGATTTATATATAATGTGGAGATACCTTCAGCCGTTTATTGTATTGTATTTATATCTTTTAGAGTAAGGGTAGTTTATTAAACACTATTCATAAAATTGGAAATTTTCGAAAAAAATCTCTTACAATTTGCTTTAAAACGAATGTCTGCAGTGTAGTTGAAATGACAAATAATTATGTATTTTATTTTTAAGGATAAAATTATCTTAAGGGTAGTTTACCATCGACTTACATTTCAAAATTGGACTATACTCCATAGTTTCTATGACTAAAACAAATCTATATCATAGGAGTATATTAGATTATGAATACAAATGTGTTCTTTTAAAAAAAATTGTTCAAAAGAAAGGCCTAGTTTACATAGGCCTTATGATTGCTATTGCTTTAATTCAAAATATTTTGAAAATATCTTTAACGTTTTTGTTAAAATTGGATATCTAGTCAGTGATTTAAATGATAACGAGTAAGGGCATGGAAAGGCCTTGGTCGGGAAGGGAAGCAGGGAGGGCTGCACGCCCTCCCGGGAATTTGTTGTACTCCCATAGTAAAAATACTTTTAAAAATAATATGTATAAACATTACTATAGGCCAAAGGTATAAGATTTTATATTGGACCCCCTAAGAAAATTAGCTTTCCACACCCTCGCTCTTCAGTATTTATTACAAATTGTTCCTTATTTATTCAGACTTGTAATCCTTTTTATTATTTCATATCTGTTCCTAAAAAGTATTTATTTATTACAGCTAATTCCTTCTTATTATTTATTCAGACTATTTGAATATATTTTTTCTGAATCTTTCACTATTCATTCCGATCTTTTCTTTTCGTTATTCTGACTAAATCATAATTATTTATTCCAGCTCGTTCTTTATTTTCAAAAATGTTTATTATTTATTCCTATTCGTTGGCTATTTATACTGACTCATAACATATTAATTATTATTACTTGATACGTTTTCATTCCTACTGGTTGTTTATTTATTCGACTCGATACCTAATCATTTCTATAAGTTCCTTATCGATTCTGACCTGATAATTACTTTTCCAACTCATTGCTTATATAATCTGACTTTTACAAAATTATCTCGACTCATTCCTAATTTATTATGAAAAGTTATTTATTTTTCCTAACTAGTTCCTTACGTATTTTGACTCACTCTTTATTAAGTCCAAATCCTTTCTTTATAAATAATATGACTAGCTTCCTACGACCCGTTCCTTATTTTTTCTGAGTTTGCCATTTTTATTTTTAATCCTTAATTATTTATTGTGACTAGTTTTTTTAAGTTTGTGTCGTTCTTTAAATTATTCTGATGAGCCTTTATTATTTATAACTCTATCCTTATTAATATAAACTATTTTTTTAAATAATCATTTAATATTTTTTATTACGAATCATTTCTGACTTGATATTTTTTATTTTAACTTAATCCTCTTTATTTATCCCGCCTCGTTATTTATTTATGCAGAATTTATTCCTTTTTATTTCCTTTAGTTCCTTATTTATTCTGACTTGTTTCGTAATTAACCGATGAGTTCATTATTAATTCTAATCAATTCAAACTATCTATTTATTTTACTTAAATTTTAAACTATTCCGAAAAATTTCTTATTCATCCCGATACAATAATTTATTATATCGACTTAATTCTAAATATTTATTTCGACCAAATCTGTATTTATTCGTAAATGTGCCACCTTATTGATTCCTATTTGTTTCTTATTTATTCCTACGCATAATATTAATTTATTTTAGATATTACAAAATTTCCTTATGAAATCTGACATTTTTTTTTATATCAATTCTGACTTTTTATCTTGACACGTTCCTTATTTATTTAAACTAGATACCTGCCTGGTTACCTATATTTACGATAGCGCTAGTAAACTCTGGCCTTTAACGATGGTTACAGCTGAGTGGAGAAGATATCTAGACTTGCTCTTGCTTAATGACTCTTGATGATTGATGGATGAATTCCTTTAATAAACAATCTATATGGAAGATGTTTAAATAAATATGGGCAGCGCCTACACATATGAATTAAGTTCCACAAAATTGATGGGGATCTAAATTCAATTAATCTCATCAGGCTCCTATCCAATGGTGAAGATTGATAGCACCGTCTCACCATTGTAAACGAGCGTGATGAGAGCTGCTCATCGTAAGATGAGATGAATGAATCCTCAACAAACCCAGATGAACGACTTACCAATGCGTCTCTACCATTTTCTTGAGTTGTATTTCTAGGAGACGAGGCTGCTTTCTTGGAGCTGGATGATACCATGGAGGGGGCTGATTGACTGGAGGTGGCTGACTCACTGAAGTGGCTGACTTAACGATGTTCTCTCAGATGGGTCTTCTTGTCTTGATAGGGAAGGTGACTGACTTTCTGACCTATACTTACCATTCCGTTTAAGTGTCCTCTTGTTCTTTTGTACACTGGTGGCGGCCGTCATTTCCCCTGGAAAAAATTATTCATCCCGAACAGGTTGAGTGGACGATGGCAGCCCATCGTCCGGGCACCCAGTGGTGTTAGGGGTGCCCCCTTGTCGCTCACCATCAATTGAAACAAACCATCACCAGAACAATATTATATTGAGTAGGAAAAACTATTTAAGCGATGATAAAATATAAAGCTTGCTTTTACATCTAATTGTTTTATAAAAAAAGGCTACAAGTTGGCTAGCAAAACGTTTAATAATTTTGCTCATATTTAGAATAATATGAACAGAACTATTTTATTGGTAGTTTTTGGAAAGCTTATTGTAAAAAAATTGCTACTAAGTACTTCTATACTTAGCTCAATTGAAAAGATTTGAATAACCAATTCATTCAAAATTGCCTAACTATAATGATTTCTTATTAAGGACAATAAACGATACTCAATTTTTAATTAAATGATTACACACTAATTCTAAACGTGTTTTAAATAAACCACCAATAAGTATTAAGGTTATTGGATCTTAAGTGATTTTATATACTCCCATTAGCATAACAAATATTTAAACCCCAAGAAGATTTATTATTCACTTCTGAAAGTATAACATTTGAAAACAATAAATTCAGGTTTACAAAAGGTATGAATTCCATACACAAACCACGTGTGTTTTCCAAGAAAAAAATTCTTTGCTGCAGAAATAATGGTCTAATATAATAAATGATCATATAGTTTATATCTCAAAACAAACAAAAGTTTCCATATAACTAGGAAAACAAAGTATTAATCAACTGACCCTTAGCTTTACTCCCATCTTATCTACCAGACAAAACAACTTAGCTAACAGTATTCGTACCCTATCAACCAGTCTATTCATCAAACCGAATTAAATTCCCATCAACCTTTCTCTATATTAACCCGTATTCACATCCTATCAACTAGTCTCCACATCAACCAGTATCAACATCCTATCAACCAGTGCCCACGTCCTATAATCCATTCTCCTTATTCTATCTAGGCTGGCAGTTTTTAATTTTGTCCCAGAATAAAATGGTATTATAAATGATTATTTTAGTCAAGATCTGCACGAAAAATAGGCTAATCCCTCCTGATCCATCCCATTTACGGCTGCAATATTGTAAAAATTGTGAATACAGTGTCTTGTAAGGAATAAAAAATGAAATCAATAATGGTTTGATGAAGTCCTATTTCTTTTGCTAATATTTGCCACAGCAACATCTTTCTTTGTGATGACGATAAAGAAAAAGCATCAATTATTTCTTCATTAAGAATTGACTCTAACAAGTCTTTCTCTGAAGCTAGAACATAAGGTTGAAAGCCATGCATCTCCATCGCAAACCTGAGCCTGTTTTTTATTATTCTAACACGGCTCATAGCTCTTTCAGCCAAATAACTGGTTATGGACAAAGATATCGAGGTTGTATTGACAACTTTCAATCTATTGAAGCCTGAAAAACTAATCAAGCACCCATAAGGTTTTAAAAAAACCTTTGTCACACAGAAACTCTTAATCTGTTATGGTTCATTTTATGTTTCACTTTCAGACACATCATCAACGTCCATGCTTGTTTTCCTTTCAACATGATTATATTATTATATTATTATTATTATTTTAGCACCGCGTCTTACTACCCGTTCGGGTTATACGCACTTACGCTAATGTGTAATGGTAGGGTGATTGTGAGATGAAATGGAGGATCTACAGTTTAACGTGGAATCCGAACCACGGTGGAGGCCTGGCATTCCCCACATTCACAAGATGTCTTGTCAGAGGTGAAGGAAGGGTTTGGTAATCAGATAAATCTGTGCCGGGACCGAGGATTGAACCCCGGCCACCAGTACAGAAGTCTGACACCTTACCCCTAGACCACCAGGTGACCCTTCAACATGATCCTTTATCTGAGCTGTGTCTTTAGATTTCTCAATTTTACGTGGAACAAATCATCAATTGATATGCTTGAGTTATTGGCAAAATACATTTCATTGAATGTGTTTAACTCTTCACTTACAATAATGTGGTTCCAATCGTAAAACTCACTAAGGCTTTCTATGTTTACAAGGGAAATATGATTTGCGTTGTTTCTAATACTATTGTATATGTGAAATAAACCATTTTTTTACCATGTCTATGCTATGGTCAGAAAGTCTATCTTTAAGCAACTTAATACAATTTTTTTTTATTTATCTCAATAATAGGTTCATCTATACCCAATTAATCAATAAGCATTTTTCTTCTTCTAACTCTATTTGGAGCTAAACCATGGACGTAATGATTTTTAAGAACTTTTTAGCCTCTCACATCACATTAGACCATTCCTCAACCTTTCGCAAGCTACTGATCTGAGTTTTGACATTTTTATTATAGCTTGTACACCACCATAGTCCAACGCCTTACCCTGTAAGCTTACTGTGACGGTATGCATTAGTTTAAGACCAGTGCCTCTTCTAACACTTAACCCCTTAATAATAAAGAATGGACATTTATACTTAAGTAGGCCTAATAAAGACTGATTTATAATACAATTACAAATATATATATATATATATTACCCACATACATAATTGAATATTAATGAACTTATTAAAATAAAATAAATGAAGAAATTAGAACTAAATATAGTAGGGCGAGGGAAAACAAACAAAAACAAACATTAAGGCACACACACACATTCATATGTCATTATACTCAGCTTAACATATATTCAAACATGATCGATATAGCAAATAATTTAAATATAAAACAATGCTCTTAATAGCTAATAACTATATATAGGTGAGCACAAATGATATTTACACTTTCGATAAGTTATAAGAACGGAAAGGTGCACCCGATTAAATTAAAATATTTTCCAGTCGATACAGAAACCTTGGAAGCTTTTTCGCTGTTTAAAGTGACTCAATATGTGCTCCTCCATTACTACGGCAGAAAACGCTTCACACACTTTGTTTAGTGTGTCGGCGGTGACGGACTCAACGATGGCTGTGATTCTCTACCTCAGCTCCAGCCAAGATCGTGGCAGAGGTGTGACAAACATTTTGTCTTTCACATAACCCAACATCAAGAAATCGTATGGGGTTAAGTCCGGTGATTAGCTGGCTATCTGCCCCACGACACATCGTCGGCACGGTCACGATCAAGCCAGCTCCCAGAGATATGTTTGTTTGTTCAAGTACAGCCAACCGGAAGAGAGGCGGTGCCCCATCTTGATGGAGGATGAATTCGTTTTAATCTTCTTCAATTAGAGGCAGAGGCCAAAAGGTAGACATGTCGAGGTAGAAATGACCTGTGACTGGTTTTTCTATTAAAAATAAGAGTGCGTAAACCTTCACCCTCAATATAGAAGAGAACACATTCACTTTGGGGTAATCTCTAACCTGATAGTTGCGTACATGTTTATTAAAAACTTGATGGTAATGTAAATAAAGATAACATTGTCTGTGTAGTATTAACTTCATGGTCATGTAGATACAGACAATATTGTTTATGTGTAGTAACAACTAATGGTAATGTAAATACAGACAACATTGTGTGAGTAGTAACAACTTTTGGCAATGTAAATAAAGACAACATTGTCTGTGTAGTAACAATTTGATGGTAATGTAAATACAGAAAACAATGTGTGAGTAGTAACAACTTTATGGTAATGTAAATACAGACAAAATTGTCTGTGTAGTAACTTCTGATGGTAGTGTAAATAAAGATAACATTGTCTGTTTAGTAACAACTGATGGTAATGTAAATACATATAACATTGTCTGTATAGTAACAACTTATTGTAATGTAAACACAGATAACATTGTATGCGTAGTAACAACTTATGGTAATGTAAATACAGACAACATTGTGTGAATAGTAACTACTTATGGTAATGTAAATAAAGACAACATTGTCTGTGTAGTAACGTCTTGATGGCAATGTAAATACAGATAACATTGTCTGGGTAGTAACTACTTGATGGTAGCGTAAATAAAACCAACATTGTCTGTGTAGTAACAACTGATGGTAATGGTAATGTTAATACAGACAACATTGTCTGTGTAGAAACAACTGATGGTAATGGTAATGTTAATACAGACAACATTGTATGTGTAGTAACAACTGATGGTAATGGTAATGTTAATACAGACAACATTGTCTGTGTAGTAACAACTGATGGTAATGTAAATACAGATAACATTTTCTGTGTAGTAACAGCTTGATGGTAATGTAAATACAGACAACATTTTGTGAGTAGTAACAACTTATGGTAATGTAAATACAGACAACATTGTGTGAGTAGTAGCAACTTATGGTAATGTAAATAAAGACAACATTGTCTGTGTTGTAAAAACTTGATGGTAATGTAAATACAGACAACAATGTCTGTGTAGTAACAAATGATAATGTAAAAAAGATAACATTGTCTGTTTAGTAACAACTTATGGTAATGTAAATACATACAACATTTTGTGAGTAATAACAACTTATGTTAATCTAAATACAGTCAAATTTGTCAGGGTAGTAACAATTTATGGTAATGTAAATAAAGGCAACATTGTATGTGTATTAACAACTTGATGGTAATGTAAATACAGATAACATTGTCTGTGTAGTAACAACTTGATGGTAATGTAAATACAGACTACATTGTCTTTGTAGTGACAACTGATGGTAATGTAAATAAAGATAACAATGTCTGTTTAGTAAAAACTGATGGTAATGTAAATACAGACAACATTGTCTGTGAAATAACAACTTATGGCAATGTAAATACAGACAACATTGTTTATGTATATTAACAACTGATTTTAATGTAAATATAGACAACACTGTTTGTGTGTAGTAACATCTAATGCTGACGTAATTACAAACAACATTGTATGAGTAGTAATAACGTCATGGTAATGTAATTACAGATAACATTGTTTGAGTTGTAACTACTTATGGCAATGTAAATACAGACAACAAATTTGTGTTGGAAAAACTGATGGTAATGTAAATACAAACAACATTGTATGAATAGTAATAACGTCATGGTATTGTAAATACAGACAACATAGTTTGTGTTATTCTAACCTATCGATTTGACTATAATATAATATATTTATTTCATCGATATTATTTTAATAGACTTGAACTATGGCTTATTCCATTTTGAAATTAAAGTAACGTATTTATTGGAATAAACCTGAATAGGCAACGTAAACTATTTTGCTAAAATTACAATTTTTTTAATACTAAATTTTGTAATGAGACACTTAATTATTTTTGCCGCCAATTAGGCGCTAGTGTCAGTGAGGTCACTGAATATATCTGATAGCCATATTTTCGAACTAATTTTTGCTAGAAGTATTTTATTTGAATTGTCTGAATTTAGCTGTTAATGTAAACTCATCTTTTGACGATGTTTTCTTATTTGAATTGTTTGGTAAAGTAACGTAAAATTTTGCTGATGGGTTGCTTTTGACTTTGAATATTTTCCAAATTATATAATTGAATTTAATTATGGTTTATCTAGAATTCTTTTGTATGTTATATAATTTTTATTAACAAGTAGAGATTTTGTTAACGTCCGTAGTTGGGTCTACATTTAATAGTCCACTGGGAGTTTGGCCTATAGTCTGTAAGACAAACTCTTGTGTTCCCCGAAATATCCGTACGATATTAAATTTAACTTCCCTTTTTTTTTTTTTTTTTTTTTTTTTTTTTTGTGTCTGTATTCAATGGTAAGGAGAAGGGCTGCTCTGTATTGGCTGAGAAAGGGAGAAGTGGACAAGGTGGAGACTTTGACGAGGGAAGGGGTAGGGACCAAAGGACAGATCCGGGAGGCTCTCCTGGACGAATGGCAGACAGATTGGGATGAGAGTGAAACGGGCAGGAGGACTTACCGGATCTTCCCGAGTGTCAGAGAACGATTGGAGATGGTGCATCTTGAGCCCTCCACTGGGCTGGTGCACTTCTTGACTGGACATGGGCCATATAGAGCGGTTCTCTTCAGACTTGGACAGACAGATAGTGTGTTTTGCGATTGTGGAAGGGAGGCCACGCCTGAACACGTAGTGCTGGAGTGTGCACTTTCGTTAGGGGAGAGGGAGGAGTATCAGGTGCCCTTACAGGCGGGAGCGGTATTCCACATCGTGAGGGACGTGGATAGGTGGGGCTTCCTTGACAGGATCGCGGATGACGCATCTAAGAGGGAAAGGACAAAATATACTAACGACTTACGGAGAATGAGACGTATAGGGGGACGTGATGAGGACATGGACGTGACAATCAGTGACATAGACGTAGTAACAAGCAGTGACGAAGGGACAGATGACGACGAAATTTTTACTAGAAACTGATAATTATTGGTAATAGAATGGCATAGGGATGAGCGGCTGGAATGATGGAGTTGGATGAATCTCCTGGATTTCCGGAGACCAGCCGAGGCGTACTCCCGCTGGATTCCAGCAGTGTGAATTGCTGAGGTACCGGTGGGGTGCAATTGCCGGCTGGGAGAGAAAAGGAGGGACAAATAAGGGACGAAGGAGTGTAGCCCTTCCGCTCGATCGACTCCTCCACTTGGTAACAAGTATGTTTGTTGGGCCGGAGTGGTCGGGCCTCCTGTTCGTCGGGGCACCATTCAACGGCTGTCTGGCAGTCGGATGGAGGTAGTGCCTTGGACAATTCATGGCCGAGAGGGAGAAGAAATTTTAGATTATAGTTAGGATAAGAATTCTTTTGGTGTATTGTACAAATTCCTATGCAAGTAAAGATTTTTGTAAAATGTAATAGGTTTAAGTTAGGTTAAGGTCCGAAATAAAATAAAGTAAGTGGTTTTGTTAGTGAGTAGGCGGAGCGAGATCTTCGGTAGGGCGCCTCCCCAGGTGGCGGATAGGGGGATGCTCACTGTCGAAGCCTTGGGCCACGGCTCTGAAAACATGGTCCCAGGCGGCCGTGGGGCAAGGCTTTGGCGGGGGGTACCGGGGGCGTTAAATACCCGGGGTGGACCAACTATTAGGGTTAAAGAATAATGTGCAGGGTTTATAAGGACATTAGGTTAGGTACTATATCATAATTAGTTATTGTTTAAAATGGATGAGAGATGGATGTGAAAGATGTTTAAGTTAGCAGGTGAATACGCCCCAAATTGCATTCTAGGTATTGGGGCAAGTAGGTTAGGATAAAAATATGTACTATATTAAATGTAATTTTCTATTTACTAAACAATAAACTAAACTCTGAACTCTGAACTCTGTATTCAATGTAGCGTAGCAGACAACTTTCGAACCAATTTCAAAGATGCCCATTAGGCTCTTTTCTTTTTGTAGTCAATAATTATATGACTAGATATTTATAAAGTAATTTGCTCAGATAGTCAACACTTTAGGTTGTTTTGTCTAATATTCACTGTTGTGAAACTGACATTGTGTTGTTGTATCGAGTGGTTGTCTCTTCCAGACTGACCTAGTTGATTTATGAACACGGTTCATGTTTGGAAACATTCGCATGATAGTACTGCGCATTTGTTTGAAATGATTTTCAACACAACCCCTGATGGATTTTTGAGGCCATGTAAATTATTGTTTAAATTGTTATTTTATTAAATAAAACTTTCATATTGTTACCAAATTGTTGCTAATGTCTTTCTTCTTGATAATTTTTGTAGCTTACCCCCACTTTCCTTTTAGTCTAGTGTGGCCGTAGATAAAAGGTAGCAGAGTCGGATGGTAACATGATAGTTCAAAATGTAGGCCTTAGATAAATTTGATTTTCAACTAAGCTATTTAGCTACTAAATAACGAGACTATTACATTCTGAAAAATTATGGGGTTTGGTAAATTAAGTTTTCTGGTTGGATTATGTTATCTACTTTACTACGTCTATCTTCAAATTATGTCACACTGCTACATTTATATTGGTCGAATTCGAGGAAGGCGCAATGGCAATGAATGCAATGTCTAATTGTTTTTATTAAAGGCAAGTTAAAGTATCAGGTCCTTAATTAAAATATTTTTAAATCTATAAATGGTAGCTCATGAATAATCGTTAATCTGTGATCTTTGGGTCTAACCATTACCTTATTATCTCAGTGTAAGAGCGGCCGTAATATAACTAATACTTTTAAGTACAGTTTCGGGTACTTTGAAAGAAAGAGTACTTGTAACCAGCTACTGTAAAGAGGTAATAAAGATGTGGTTATCATTTAATCTGTGGTTAAGCGCTAATCAGATCTGTATGGGACTGAAGTCTTTCACCTTTAATCTCCAAACAGGGTTTGAAACAAAAGTTATCATGGTGAGTGACACAGTCCCCACTAGTGTGGCTTATTGCACATTATATCACTAGAAACCATCCTTCATTCGCGTTGAGTTCTCGATAAACACACGTACAACGTTGTACCACTTTACAAAATGAGATACCTGCCATCTTTCCGTAACGTTGGCAGTTGTGATACTGATGTATGTCCACTTATGCCATGCGTGACGTGGACATCTGTTGTTACTAATTACTATACAAAGTCATCCTTCAAATTGAGCCCCAACTGGACCCTTGCTCTCGTAGTTATCTAATCAGGCTAACTGGAACCACGGACTGAAATAATAACTATAGAAGACACGGCCAATGAAGACAGACGAAGCTTTTAAAATTTGTTTACCGTACACATATGATTAGAAATAATATATTTACCGTATTCATTCTGTACATGGTTAATATAACATTTGTGATTTAGGTGTATACTAATATATATATATATACTAATTTATATATATATATATATACTAAATATATATATAATGTTTAAATTTTAAATAGTAATTATGTTTGCAGACTAGTGCAATAGCGGGGATCTGGAGGATAAACTAATCCCCTCCACCCCCCAATCCTCCGCTAAGATAAATTTGGCCTGGTATTTTCGAACAAGTTGGAAGATGGCCTTACGCCAAAATAAATGCTAAAAAACCAAAAAACAAAGTTGTTTGTATTTAGGTTGGTGATGACAGATTATGACCGCTTTCCAAGTTAATTATTTTTAACAACGGCAAATCATCTGTCAACAGATTCAGGATAAATTAAAAATATAATCTGTGATACCAAGAAATAGAGGGTGTTTCTTGCACAACCTTTAATGCCAACGGTTGAGAATAAACGAACACCCTGTGTTTTACATTTCCACTTACAGTATCCGTAAAATAGTGTAAGCACGGGCAGACTGTGAGGTCCGCAACACGCCACTCCAAATAGACATAAAAGTCTGAATATTTTAAATTTAAAAATGAAGGACCAGAAATTGGGGGCTACGGTGGATAGGGCTCCCCAAAATTTGCACAGCCAATATAGAAACAAACATATTGCTATGGTAGGAATTTAAAATAGTTACATAAATGTAGGTAAAATACCAAATATTAAGAAGATTATGAAAAATAAATTTCCAAAATAAGGGTTAGGGAATTAAATTAAGGGGAGCGTGGATAGAGATTTCCAATAATTCTAAATAAAATAAACTTTTTAGTGGGGTTAAAGAGTGAAATTTGACAACTAGAAAGTGCACTCAATATGTGGGTTGGGTGATGTTTTGTTTTAAGGATTCAGTTTATTTAATTTATTGATTGCCACAGTTGGATTGAGATTGCCATAGTTTGGTATTGTACAGAAGTAATTATTATAGAAAAGTATTGGAAGCCAAATGTTAAACGTCTTAATTTTACATAGTTTTGATGTGGCCTACCCGTGCGAAGAAGAACCAGAGAAAGGGGAGAAGAAGGAGATGGGAAAGACTGATTACCCTATAGAAATAACTTATCGGTAGGCTACACAATTGAAATAGTTGCATATATTTGAGGCCGCAAATAACCGGAAGAGTCTGAAAATGATAAAATTCAAAATGGTGATTCAAGATATGGCTGAAAATATAAACTTCTAGAATAATATAAACAACCATCTATCGGTGTGTTAAAAATTTGAAATTGGGTGAGAAGGGCTACAAACTATCATACAAGGTGGAAAATTTTCAATTCAAAACTGAAGGGGCTAAGAAATTGAGGGTTTCAAAATATCCTTAAATAATAGAAAAAATAAGTTATAGGTGTGGTGTAAAAATATTTTTTTATGGGCAGACGTAAAATAAATCTAAAAAGGGGTGGCGGATGTCCATAACCTATACGATTACATAACTAAAGATCGAGGTTAGAAAATTTCCCTTGCTATAAGTGACAAAATAATAAAATAAATAACTCATGGTGATATACCTAGATTAATACATAGATTTGAAACTGAAACCATAATATGCTCATTTATTCAGTAAACATTTGTGTTACATAATCTATTCGTTCATTTATGTTCTACAGTGAACCGTGATGACAAATTATTTCAAAGGTTTTTTAATTATAACATGTCTGTTAACTTAATTTGGACATGCGGCAGTGGACCTAAAATAATAAGACCTAAAGTCACAACACCTAAACTAAATTTCTTAATTTCATAACTCCTAACTTTATAAGACCTAACTTCATTACACCTAATTTTATAGCTCCTAACTTCACTAGACCTAAAATTCATTTTTTATAGATTACTTTAAAATATCCTTAACTGTTCAAACAGGCAGTGGACCTAAAGACATAAGACCTAAACTTTATAGGACCTAACTTAAGACCTAGCACCACAAGAAATAACCTAACAAATACAAGAGCTAACTTTATAATGGCATGCCGACATAAGTCCTAAAACAATGTTCTTTTTAACACACTGATAGGAACACAGACAAAGGCATCAGTCTTGTCTTGTTTTGTCTAGTTTTCTGAGCAATAGGAGGTCATAGTTCAAATCCTGCTGGGAATATCGCACTCATAAAATAAGAATAAGTGCCTCCCAATTATCTTTTATTTGCTAACCGTCTTGGATTACGATAGTTGCTTTGATGTTTATGAATGGTTTGAGTTTATCATCGAGATATAAAACATACCTTTTGAGATAAAGTGCTTTAATAAAAATGGCCACAACACGTGGAATAATGTAAACTCAACTAAACCAGTTGGCCTCTGACAAGAAAGTTAGGATTAGAATTTCGGCTGAGCGTACTAATGTATTTTTCCTAGATAATTTATCACTCTCTTTACAAGCAAAGGTGGGAAAATTTTCACTAAATTCTTATTTTATCAGTGATTTTAAAATAGTGAAATTAAGTGCGGATAGATCAGTAGTGTCCATGGCACCCTAGCTCACTCATATCGAGCTAGTATTGTGATGAGTTGCTATCGCAAATTTTGTCCTGTTGGTTTTCCCCCTGGAATGACCTTGAACATGACCATGCCTTTCGATTAGGGGCGTTAGAGTACAGGAAATCAAACCCTGGGAAACCGGCAACCACTTTCCGCCCTCTCGATTATCGATAATTGTTAATTAGTTGTCGATTATCGATGATTGATTATCAGTGCACGGCGCTCGGGAAGATTTCTAGCGTAGACTTCCCACCCCCTCCCCCTTAAGCCCCTAAGTCGTGTTGAGTTGCTTGGTGGGGACTATAGAATCTAGAGCAACATCCCTGGCGAGAACGTAGAATATGTTATCTTACAATCTCAATCAGAGCTTTTGAATAACATGCTGAAGGACCAAAACAAGTTGGAATAACAAGGTTAAATTTTATACCCTGTTCGTCAAAAGATAACCTATAGTACAGGTATTGGAACGGGATATCAAACACTGTCCTCTGATCAAATAAGTATTGTTATCACCGCGGCTTACTACCCGTTTGGGTTATACGCTAATGTGTGAGATGAAATTGAGGACCTACAGTTTTTAACGTGGAATCCGAACAACGGTGGAGGCGTCATAAAATAAGTAGTTGTTATTGAGGAACCGTGGAATAACAAAGCGAGAGAGTATAAATAGAACTCAAAATCATCACAGTAAGTCATTTTAATTCGTGCTTACAACATATAATCATCAAGATGAGCTTTGACGAGCTGAAAACGTGTTTAAATACAGGTCAGTTTTAAAGCGTTTTGTATGTTTTAACGGGTAGCTATTTTTACTTTTTACATCTTTGGCGTACATATGTATTTGCTCTTTTTTATATATACCTTCAAGAAGACACAACATCAGCGCCTGCAGCCACGGTCCAAACGGTGGCTCCAGATAGTTCAGATCTGTTGGAGATTTTTACCGAGGATGGGATTTGCTTGGCTGAAATCAGCTGTTCCACGGGTAATTAGAGGCCCGTGATATATTTTGGCAGTGTTTATTTTATTCCCCCACCGTGATAGTAGTTAATATGTATTTATTTAATTTAAGATTTTTGGGATGAGGGGGACTTGGCACCGCCCCCCCTACCCCGGAGATCGACGATTCGCTCAGGTCTCAAGCCAGCGTCACGGCCGTCGGGGCAGAAGAGGGATATAACGATGTTTTGGCCAAACTCGAGCTGTTAGATCGCCTAATATGTCCCCCGGAGACCCAGGATGGTGTGTAAGCGCCGCTATGGTCTCAAGCAGTTGTCACGGCCGTCATTCCTCAGTCCGAGAAGGGGTATAGCGCTGTTTTGGCCAAACTCGAGCTGTTAGATCACCTCTCATATGAGTATAGACAGCTTATTTCACAATAGTTATTCAGTTATTCACTTCCTTGCTACAGCTGATTGGTCACATTCCAACAGAGAGAAAAATATGAGTGTCGTTTACAATGTAAGCTTAATTCGTTAGATAGCATTTCTATTGGTACAGGGTTCAATTCTTTATACGGTTAATTATCAGTCAGCGTCGGGGGTTTGTGGCTTCCTGTTCGTTTGTACCGGGTTCAATTCCCTACGTGGTCAAAAAAAGTTGGTCTGATAAATTATCAGCCAGTGGACAGAGTTAGTGGCTGCCTTAAACATTAACTTCAAAAACGAACTGAAAGTACTAATTGCAATAATATATTTCATAAGTTAACTTTAATCTTATATTCTTGATACTAATTAATTATCCAAGGAACATCCAAAAACAATAACAATTTCTATCCTTCATGCCGGTAACAGCTGCGAGGAATATGTGTTAGGGCGACGTGTAGACGGTGTTGTTAAAGCTGGAGATACACCACCGTCTTTCAGTTCTGGGGCTGTTATTGGCACGGGGCCCTCTCTGTTAGCCTGACAGGACCACCCCTATCAAAATTATCCAACGCGAGACCATTGAGACTTTCTATGAAGCAACCATGGCTTGTGTTGAAAAGTTTAAGAACGCCGGCTACACGGTCGTAGAGATGTAGGAGTGTACGTTTAATGATATGAAACGCACAAACAAAGACTTTAAACAATTTGTACTCCAGCACGAGGTGTAAACCAAGGAGCCCATCAGCCCCAGGGAAGCAATTTGGCGGGCGTACAAATTGCATCAAACTCTTCTACGAAGCAGACCTTGAGAAGATCAAGTACATGGATGTGTGTTCGTTGTATCCTTACGTTTGCAAGTATAAAAAATACCCCGTCGACCACCATAAAATTCACTTGGAGCAAAATTGTCCACCTATAGAGTAGTAGAAAACATAACCAAAGTTACAGTGACACCTCCGAGGGATTTTTTCATGCCCGTATTACCTACACGGATGCACGAGAAGTTAATGTTCATCTTGTGCAGGAAATGCGGGGAGAAGAATTAAGGCGCGTGTTGGCAAAACGAAAATAAAGATCGCTGGTTGACAGGCATCTGGGTGATTGACGAGATCCGGAAAGCCGTTGAGAAAGGCTACACCATTGAAGAAGTACACAACGTGTGGTATTACAATATATCTATTTACGATCGTCAGACACGTTCTGGCAGCCTATTTCACGGTTACACTGATACTTTTTTGAAAATTAATCAAGATGCCAGAGGTTGGCCAGAGTGGTGCACCTCAAAAGAGGAAAAGTTAGCATATATTCAAAATTATGAGGAAAGGGTAAAACTCTATTTCGGCTCTGTTTGTAAAAACTAAGGTCTCCGCACGATGGCTAAACTCTTTATAAATTCGCCATGGGGAAAGTTTGGGCAAAGACCCGATTTACCACACGTAGCCGTTGTCAACGACTATCATGGCATCCACAAGTACCTGATGGATCCGTACATCACCATGGACAGTGTCATAGATGTTAATGACGAGGTTATGTTTTCAATTACAAGGATGCGCGTGACGAGTTGCACCCTAAACCTGACACGAGTGTTGTGGTAGCTTGCTACACGATTGCTATAGCTAGGTTGCACCTATAAAGCATCTTTGAACAATTGGGATACCGCGTTTTTTATAATGATAAAGATAGCGTTCTATTCACGGAACGCCCCGGCGATTGGAGTCCACCGACCGGATACTTTTTAGGTGACATCACCGATGAACTTCAGGATTACGGTCCGGGAAGCTACATTAGCGCCTTTGTATCTGGCGTCCCCAAGAATTACGCGTACCGAGTTTGTGTTGGTGGTGACCCTTCCGAAACAAAAACGGTGTGCAAGGTTCACGGGATCACCATAAACTGCAGCAACCGGAACGACATTAATTTTGACGTTATGAAAGCGATAGTCACCAAACAAGCTGCGGAGAGATAAATACAGATACCGCACAAAATTGGAAGAAAAGGTCTGGCGACTGTATTTACCGTTTCGGAGAGTAAACTCTACCGGCCTTTGTACATCAAACGAAGGATAACCGATGATTATAACACTTTGCCGTTTGGGTATCAGAGTCCTTTTAAACGCGCTCGCCACGACTAAAAGGTCATCATTTAGACGGGCTGAATAATCACCTTTTTCTTTCTTTCATTCTAGAGTGTTCCACTTACATACCATTTTTCAAAGATTTATTTATACAATCGGGATATTTTTTTTAGCTGCCAGTACAATCCTCCACATACCTGAAAATTTGTTTTTAGTTAATAAACTGTTTGTATATATTTATTTTACTGTACATATTAAATCATCTTAGTACCGAGGCCATTATGTAAATAAACTTTTCATGATTGTAAATAAATATTGTAAAAACTGTTATGTTTGTGTTTTAACGTCTACACCCTCTCCCTCCTATTCTATTAATACAAGTTCATTTAGCTTATAAACTCAGTCTCAAACAACATGAACAAGTTTAAACATCTATTTTCAGCCATTATTAGCGGCCCTTCCGGCTGTGAAAAGTGACATTTTAATACCGACTGTATCCGTCACCTGGACACAATGCGTGACGTTAAATTTGATGAAATTACATGGTATTATGCTCTATGGCAACCATGATTCGAAGAAGATGGGTCAAGCCCCCCCTCCCTCCGTCGTATTCTATAATTGTTTGCCGGAAATGGATGACACATGTAACGGCTCTGCACGGCTGATTAACCTCGACGACATAATGCGTGAAGCCAACGAAGTGGTCTTCGATCTTTTCACCAAAGGATGCCACCATAAAAATATTAGCGTCATGTACCTTGCACTTAATATATTCCACCAGAGCAAGGGCTAAAGAGACATTTCCTTAAACGCACACCATAACGTGCTTTTTAAATATTCCAGGGATAAAGCTCAGATTCAACACTTTGCACGTCAGGTATGTCCTGAAATCCCCCGTGCTTTACAAGAGGCTTACACTGATGCTACAAGTATTCCCTACGGATATATATTGTTAGATTTCAAGCAAGGTACACCCGAATGGTTCAGATATAGAACCGTCACAAATGTAGGGTGCTGCGTGTACCAATTACGCAAAAGCTATAAAAACACTGACACGTCCCGATTACAGATCAATTCATAACCTTGAGTTCCAAGGTGTTGAGGCAGACCCCTCTTCTGCGTGCGATGCATCGCATGAACCCCCAACAACGTGTCGCATTGCTGAAAACGGCTGACAAGAAACTGATCGACGCTGTTTGCGAGTGTGCCTACAACACTTTAAAAGGGTGGGCGCCATTGAAAAATTCCCAGAAGACAAAGTTACGTACTCACAAGCAGGTGTTGCGCAAGCTGGTCATACGAGGGAAGTGTTGGAAGAAGAAGAACAAACGACTACTCGTTCAGAAAAGAGGAGCGTACCTACCATTATTTTATCCCCATTAATCAGTGGTTTCCTCGGTTCCTTATTCAGCAAATAGATAATGGAAGACACGTAAAAGATGATATTGGTGTCCCCGGAAACACTACACCGTTACAAGCAACAAATGGCTTCGGTAACTAATCTAGTGTTGTCTGAGCTGGACAAGGAAATGGAAAATATCCTCGCTTCAAAATTGGACGACAAGTCTAAATGGACTTTATACCAACAATTGCTACAGCGCTATCTTTACTTTAGTCAACACCCTCCACCACCACCTGGAAATACCACAACAACAGCCCCTGAAGTGTCTGTATTTCCAACCCCTGCTTAACTCAATACTGTACCAGTACAGGTATGCAAAAAATCTCAACTTTTACTAGAACATATTAATTCCCGTGGCGGTATTTCTTGGGACGAGAACAGGGAAGTGAGTATTCACGATACGCCTCTTTCTGTATCCAATATTGTGGATTTAGTCAACGATATGGTCAAAGCGAGAAGAGCCAGTGAACCATCTGGTTGGCGAGAGTTTCTCATGGTGCTGCAAAATATAAACTTTACGAAATAATTTATTGTAAATCCGAAACGTTTGGCACCCATTAGAGATCGGACGCCCGTACCACAACCACTTACACCGTCGGCATGTGGACGAAAACCGGTGGCTGACTTTACGACCCCTCTCATCCTGCAGGGTTTGCAGGGGTGGCATCATTCATAAAGGCGTCCAACAAAGATCCCATAAAAGTACGAGAATTGCCTCGTGCTCAGGATATTTATATCCTACACAAACCAGTGATAAAAAAATTTCCACGCAACAAGTACGTGATGTCAAACATTTACGATCTCTGGCAAGCCGATCTCAAAGATATGCGAATTCTCGCCAAATACAACGACGGTGCAGTGTACTTGCTCACCGTCATCGACGTGTTTAGCAAGATGGGCTGGGCGAGAACGCTTCCAACCAAAACGGGGAGAGTAGTGAGAGAAGCCTTTCTGAACGTTTTCAGGCAAAGCGGCCGTAAACCTCAAAGTTTGCAGACTGACAAGGGGACAGATTTCACGGCACAGCTAGTCCAGAAATTTCTCGATAGTGAAGGTAAGCATTACTACACCTCTCTTAATCCGGACGTGAAGGCAATCATCGTGGAACGATTCAATGGAACTCTGAAAGGACGCATGTACATTACTTTACCGAAAATAACTCGTATCGTTATGTGGACGTTCTCCAAGATATGGGTGACACTTACAACGGCGCGAAACATTCCCGTATCAAGATGGCACCTGCAGACTTTTCAGAAACCAATGTGCTTCAAGTCAAAGGTAATCTGTACGGCAAAAGGCGTCCAAACTCGAATAGTAAGCCGAAAATAAAAGTCGGTGACACGGTACGTATTAGCAAATCCAAAATGCTGTTTGAAAAGGGCTACGAGAGCAATTGGAGTGAAGAAATTTTCAAAGTCGAGAGTGTCGTGTTGCGACAATCTGTCGTCTACAGACTGACCGATCTTGGTGGTGAAGAGGCAAAGGGGACGTTTTTTGAACCCGAATTACATCTCGTACTTCTCCTTGAAACTATTGAAGTTGATAAAATACGACGTGTCAAGAGTAAAGGCGTCAAAAAGAAAGTGTACGTGCAGTGGAAATGTTACCCCGCCAAATTTAATTCCTGGATTCCTGCCAGTTACGTCAGCACCCTACCATGAGGGACCAGTTTTACCTCACTTTGCTGAGCAACAGCTCTATATGGAATATTTCCAGAAAAATACCCTCACGAATTTCACCACGCAATTTCCTTACCGTCTTGCTCTCGCAGGCGGTGGGACGTCGCTCTCGCCGAGTTTAAATATCCTTGTTCTTTCACCACCATACCCGAGGGTCAAAATATTACATGGTACAACTGGGTGGACGCTAACGGCGTGGAAAAAATATTCAAGGATCGTATCTCTGCTGGAAACTACAGCACTACCCATGAATTGATCAAAGCTCTAAACGATGTAGAGGCTTTAAAGGGGATTCCGGAGTTGTATTCAAGTACACAAACCCCATAAAAATGTGGACGTTGTCTCTTGTTCACCAAATAAACAGCTGCTTACTCTATCAAGTTATCTAAGCCTACAGCTCGGTTTCGATCCTCAACAAATCTGATTAAAGTCCTAAATTAGCCGTACTCCACCAACATTCTACAAGTCTTGCCCTCGAAAATGTATATCTACATGGATTTCGTCGATCCTCAGCCCGTTGGTGACATTGTGGGACCACTGTTACATATCGTCGGTATCAATTACATAAACTATCTCTACGGCATACATAAGACAGTTAGCTATGAACCGTTGCACTACATGCCCGTGCTTAGAAGGGAAATTGAAAGCTTGGAAATTCATATAAGAACAGACACTTGTGAACCTGTACCATTCGAGTTTGGAAAAGTGTGCGTGAAACTTTATTTTCAATGCTGCTCAACATGAACTGTCCTTATTAAAGATACTACGTCAACCAGGCTGGACAGGTATATCTTCGATCTACGACGGTGTTCCCTATCAACACGGGCACTGAATAGGAAGTATTTTCAGCGGCCTTTTCAAAAACGTCGTACCGTTGCTAGGAAGTGGCGCTAAAGCAATTGGAAAATTGGTGCTTCATACGGGTATCGACGTGCTCTCCGACGTCGCCAATCAATGGCGTCCTTTCAAAGAGGCCCTACGGCAACGTGTCGGTGAGGCTGGAACAAACCTGAAACGCAAGGCCGAGAAGAAGATCAAAACGCTGATGACCGGCTAAGAATATAAAGGGCGTCGTAAGAAACAATGACGTCAGTCTTTTGTCGTCGCTCGACGTAAAAAGATAACGAAGAAAGTGGTAGATATTTTCCAGTGTGAAATGTCGTTTCTACACCCCCAGTCCTGCGAGTGTGCTACCATTAAACTAGATCTCTTCTCCATGCCACCCACTCAAACCCGTCATGAAAGTGGATAATGGCTCCAGTACAAACCTGTATTTCCCTCACCGATCATTCCCCCATCGAATTTACCGTTACCGGTAAAGACGAAATCTATATCGACCTTTCACAGACCATGCTCTATCTCAGGGTGGCTATCATGAAACCCGATGGTGGTGCTTTCACCGAGGTGTATCAGATCGGTCCCGTCAACAACTGGTTGCATTCGCTATTCTCACAAGTGGAAGTGTTTTAAACAAAAATTAGTCTCACCGCCCAACAACACGTATGCCTATAGAGCGTACATTGAGACGCTGCTCAATTACAACAGTGAAGCCAAAATAACGCATTTGACTTGCAGTATGTGTTTCGTAGACATCCCCGTAACCTTTGAGGAGGTTAACGCCAGCAACAAGGGATTTGAGGCTCGTCGCATTCTCACCGCAAAAAGCAATACGGTGGATCTTTTGGAATTTCTACACTGTGACGTGTTTACCAAGAGAAATATCTATTGATCGGCACCGAACTCAGAGTCAGGTTGGTCCGTTTCCGAGACGGGTTTAGTCTTATGGGCATCCCTGAACTCCCTCACTTTAAGGTTAACATCGTTGAAGCCGGCCTTCTAGTGCGACGAGTCAAAGTAGCACCTTCTGTACTGTTGGCACACGCCAAGGCATTAAACGTCAGTCTTGCAAAGTATCCCATCACCCACGTGGAAGTAAAAACACTCACTATTCCTATGGGCGTGCAAGGTAAATCCCTGGACAACGTGTTCATTGGCCAGTTACCCAAACGATGAATCGTGGGATTTGTATCAAGCACGGCGTTCAATGGAGACGCCACCAAGAACCCGTTCGGATTTCAAACGTACGGCATGAACCATTTCTCGCTATATGTGGACGAGCAACAAGTGCCGTCGATACCGTTACAGCCTGATTTTCCAAACGGCAACTATGTCATGTCCTATCACACACTGTTTTCTGGAACGGGTATCCACTTCATCTACGAAGGTAGCGTCATCACCCAGGAAGCCTTCCCTAAGGGATAACATCTCATGTCTTTCGATCTCACACCTACCAACTCTGTCCGCCCACATGTAATCGCATTGGAATTTGACGTGTCATGGCTCTCTGAGCATCGAAGTGAGCTTCGCCAAAGCTCTCACCTGTATCGTGTACGGGGAGTTTGCCAACATCATCACTATCGATAAGTACAGAAACGTCGTAACCGTCTATGTGAGTTAATATCAGTGACTTCCCGCCCCTTACCCACGTCATTTAAACCATGGACGTTGTTGTAGATTTCTAGAGCTTCATCGACGACCGCAAACAGTTTATCGTCAAGGAACTGAATGTTTTATCTGCATGTGGTACATTATTGCAACTTTTGTTGCTAAGACCTTCATACGCTACCGAGGAACTTTCCACCGCTGCCAGAAAGAAAGCCTACTATATCGTCAACAATTTGCACGGTATTCCCTTTGATACGGTGATTTGAATTACAGTCTGCTTGAATCCCTCATCTTCCGCGCCACAACGCGTGCAGAAACCTTCTACGTCAAGGGGGCAAAAAATAAAATGTTTCTAGCCAAATACACTTCAACCCCGGTCGTAGATCTGTACGACAGAGGCTGTCCTTCGTTGAAAACACTTAAATTGGGCCGCACCATATGCATTGCACATAGTTCTGTGTGGAATTTCTGTTCGGCCTCCATCGTCTGAGGACTTCGAGATTGGATGATTGAAGATGGACACGCACAACATAAGACGTGCGCTGAAAACAAGCCCGTGGTTCCATTCTGTACGGTCTAGTCTTTTCCCTGCTGACCACCCATCCGCTCTCGTCATAAACACGGATCCACACACCAATCCCGGGAAGCATTGGGAGCCATCCTTATCGACAAGAACGGCGTGGGAGAATTCTTAGACAGTTTTTTTCCGCCCCGTATAAAGTCACATCTGGCGTTTATACGCAAATACACTTCCCATAGCATGCTACAACTTCAAAGCATCGCCTCAGATGTTTGCGGTCATTACTGTCTCATATACCTTCTCTATCGCGCCCAGGACATTCCGATGTAAACTTGCTTGACCTTATTCTCACCCACCGATCATACTGCCAACGACTCTTCGGTGTTGAGATATTACAACACATTTTTCAAGAAGCTAGGGTCCTACCGCCACCTCTCAAGAGACTACGTCCAATCGGCGTGCGCCTATAAAAGAGGCATCCCGATGGCGTGTCTTTCATATACATGGAAGCTCAAGACGTATGCACACGCGAAAAAAAAGCCGGTGAAGCCTCTCGCCATCACTGGTATTTTCAACACTTTATTTCCGCTGGATGAAGTCGACGCCAAGTGAGTCATCGTTGGCATGAGCATCAATAAATCGTTTACGCCCTATGCCCTATGTCTATGTCCTATGTGAACTGTGCTGTGTTTAACCTTACAGAGTGGCAAGAACTGGGCAGCTACAAGTCGGTCATATCAAAGTTTTTCACCATCATGCAACCTCCTCAGAAGATTACTCTGACTAATCATGAAATATCCCTGAGACGCATGTGCGGTGACCTTATGGTCGTCATCAGCGAGAAACAAGACGCTGGACTCTGACGGGTCACCTATCAGGCACCTAGCTGGGCGCGTCTTTGTTACGTGTGGGACCTCATCGACGTCGCCGTCGACAAACGGGACATAGGGTCGACACCCGTCGCACGCTATTGCAACGATTTGATCGATACACTCGTCGTGGATGTATGCGATACGCTAACACAATCATCGGATGTCATCGACGTATAACAGCCTACTGTGGAAACGCACATCCAAAATCTGGACCTTATCAATGCTACCTACTATACGTGTCAGGTCGTCGGTTTGGACCATTACATGGTGGTTTGTGAACTAAAAACAATTTTACTAACACATCTACGTGACACTGTGGAAAAACGTATGAACGATTATATGCGTCATTCCTGTAAAAGTGTATAGTAAATATATATTTGTAATATCTGTGTTTTATTCACTGTCTACGCTATAAACCTTCCCAAGCGCCATGCACTGATAATCAATCATCGATAATTGACAATTAATCAACAATCATCAATAATCGAGGGGGGCGGAAGGGTGTTGCCGTGTTTCCAGGGTTTGATTTCCTGTACTCCAAAGCCCCTAATCGACAGGCATGGCCATGTTCAAGGTCATGCCAGGGGGAAAACCAACAGGACAGAGTTTGCGATAACAACTCATCACAATACTAGCTCGATATGAGTGGGCAAGGTGCCATGGACACTACTTAGCTCTAACGAGAAGCAAGATGAAAATTTCTGACATGTAGGATTCACTCAATTTTAATAAACTCGACTGACGTGCTCAGCTTTTATTTGAAAATTTAATATGCGTTTATCCTTTTCAAGTATGTATACTACGAGTGTTTTCCCACTAATTTGTCTACTCATTTTTTCTTCACGTATTTCACCATATTTAAAATAATAAAATATTAAAATTTTACTGTAGGGACATAATTATTATAAACTAAAAAAGAAAATTTTGCTGTGCAATAATCGTAACTCATATTTTTATGTCACTCATATCATTTATTTAATAGCATACTCGGGCTATCCACATATTTACACAATGGTGTAAGAAAGAGAAATTTGGAATCTAGATAAGATGTTTCTCATTTGTGTGGAGGAAGAATCGATAACAATTTATTTCAACTCACCCTTAGCTCACAGTACACTTGACTGGAATTTGAACCAACAATTCAGTCTATTGTCTGAATCATTCGATTACCAATGCAGGCTACAGTGCAGTTATTGAGGGAACAAAGCAAATCTCATAAACGGATGCTTGTATTTTACCAGATAAAGCTATGGATACACGGAGCTGACCCGCACCGCACCTAAATTGAATTTATTTACAAGCATAAGATTATTGTAACTAAAAAAAACATTTTTATATTTATTATAGACTGGGTTCTATTAGAAAATAAGTTTGTATTTTTATTTTTACTTGCATAGGTTTTCACCTATTTTCATAAACTTATGTTACCGTTGCTGTTAATTATCAGAATAAAGTTTTAAGTTAGCTAATAATTAAGAAGAAGTATGTTTGTTGTTCAATAAGCTGTTGTTTATAATATTATTTATCTTGTAAGTAATGTTGGCAACAATGACTACAGCGTCACATGTGCAACGGCTGTGAAAGAAATGCTTAGTTTTACAAGTGCTGACATTGACTGCCAATCACTGTGAATAATCACTGGTATAAATCACTGCTCTTTTAAAATCAAGGTCACTGTGATCACCGATATCTTAAAATTACTGTTTTGCCCAACCCTACAGTGCTCAGTGGTTAGCATGAGAACAAAGTTCGGAAGTTCCCGAACATTTATTTCCGGTGGTAGGTGGTTAAAGGGTCCTCACCGAGCAATGCTCTCTCGACGATTCGTCCGCACCGGTGAAATGTGGTGCGGCTCCGTGTAGCTGGTCCTTTATTAATCTGATGATATATGACATTAAAAAACTTCACTTATTTGTTGAGTTAATTAATGAGTTAGTCTTATTAACATGCACATTCAATATTATTATATGTTAACCGCCTAAAGTCTTGAGAGCCGCATCAATCATATAAATAGGTAGCCTATATATACTTTTTTTTATAAAATGTGAGTTTTTTATTTTATTGAAAGCCAAAGCATGTTAACATTAGGGTCTAATATATTAATTGCCTTAATAAATCACTTTGTAAAATTCAAAATTACCTCCAAAATACTGGAAATCCGAGATGGCTGCCGCCAAAATCAAATAGAGCCATTTCTATAACTTATGAGCTGAGGTGGAGTCCATTGTTCTCTCTAATGTAGCTGGATTGACATTTACGGCTAAAATTTTCTAGCGGTCGTCTGCACAACCAGTGCGTAGGAGAGAAGGAATATTTCGGGTATCTCTTTCTCATTTACACACATAAAAAGGCAATGTGGAATTTCGACATCATTCGCTAATTTTTATGAATGTATGAATAGTTAAACGAAATAAATGGGTTAATAAAAGGTTTGAAGAGAATAACTAAGTTCGACACTCATGAACTGTTTCTTTAAAAAGATCGATTTAGGCTAAAATAGTTTTACTTCCTTCAAACCAATAAGCTAAATGATCGTTTGAACGTTAGACTTCTAAACAAAGTTTGTCATTTGAACAAAAGTAACCAGGTATTTAGCAACCTTATTTCATTATAGTTCACGAATATTAAATATAATGTGGCTACTCAAAGCAATAGGCTAGACAAGCTAAGAGCCAACTTTATTGTATTGTAATATAGTAATTATACTTCATACAAGCCTATAACCTAAATTATAATTTGAATGTAAAACTACTACACAAAGTTTGTCACTCAAACGAATGTAATTAAGTTTGAAGTTACCTTTTTTAAATTTTAGATATCGAACGTTAAATATTGTTTCTGAAACCGTTATATAAGCTAATAGATAACCAATTTTAAATACATGTAACTTAGTCTTGGGCGAATGTAAACAACATGGGCTGTAGCTACATATGTTAATAGATAAAAGATTTTATTCTTATTTGTACAATATTACCTTTAAAACTGAATTGTTGATCTTTTAATGTAAATGTGTCTTCAGTCAAGTGGGGTATAACACTTCACTATTTTATTTAATACTTTTATTCACAAAACACACGTTTTGGGACAAAAACATTGAAAGAAACCGTTAAAATTGTCTCCTCGCTAGCAATCAGATGACAAATTTAGCGTCACGATCTGGTCCGTTGCAAGGGGTGTGTTTATTTCCATCCAGTATAATTTTATTGATCACTGGTGAATGTCGACGCACTTGACCTATTCCTAATACCTCCTATACACCACATTCTCAACACCCCGACCCCATAACTGTAACTTACCCTCGTCTGGATGCCTCACCATCAACGAAATGAAAATTGGGACATTATAATATTAAAATTAATTGTTAGTAGTCTTGATAGTAGGTGGAGGTTAATTAGGATTCAACTTATTTGGGATGTTAGTAGTCTGTTAACCCATCTCATGGGGCAACATTGACCAAGACGTAAGTCTCTTTGTTATAATTTCCCAATGGTGGGAAGGTTGGGAGTTGAATCCTAGCTGGGTGTGATGAGTGATTTTATTTTTATAGAGGTTTTCCCACTCTCCCGCTACACAGATCCGAATACTTTTATTCTATAACTCAACCTTTATCATCTATACCCTATTGTGGCGTGCGCATTGGGTGGCGGGCTCTGCAAACTGTAGCGCTTGAGTCGGGGTCGGCTCAGAGTGGGCTGACACGACGTGAGAGGTCATGATTAACTGGCCTGACTTGAAAGAGTCAACACCTCTCTCTACGAATGGCTAGTCTAGATTGGGAGTCGTTGACCAATGCGCACGCTCACGAGTCGAAGGAAGCCTCTTGTGTGTTGTATATTCTATAAATAAATTATACAAGTATCTTTCCATCCACGGCTTAATTATTACTTCTAACTAAGATCCTCAGACAAACGGACCCGAGCATAGCACACTATTATGGTAAAACACATGGACAGACCAGTTGACAAGACAATAAAAAGGTAGGCCTAATCTGTTTAAGATGCCTCAACAAAACTTTAATAATGAAATCCTATTTAAACTGAATCATACATACAGTAGTAATTACTCTCCACATTAATGTGAGTTGTAGGCCTATGAAATATTGCGTCATTGGTTTAGTAAGAATAGGTGAAACTGCTTAAACCCGCCTTGGTTGCATAGTTAGCTAACCCACTATTTCGCGTAGAGCTAGACTGCCGGGGACGGGGAGATCAAAGTCCGAATCACGATCGAGTGAACTGGGGTGATTTTACAAAAATTGGTTTCCACTCTCCCTCAACGCAAATGTGGGTTCACTTACTCTAAATTCAACCTTCCCAATTCCTAACCCATTAGCGTAATTAGTACTTAAGCATATAACCCGAATGGGTAGTAAGACGCGGTGCAAAATAAATTAAAGAAAAAGCTTTCTCTAAATTGCTTTATTCACGTTTTATGGACAAACAAGAGCTTTTCGTACTTAAAGCAGGATTCATTTTGAAGATATTAAGATTAAGGGCCGCATCCAGGAATTTAATTTAGAGGAGCGGGCAAAATTATGATTGTTCTTGGCGAAGATAGCATTCGGTTGGGAACTCAGTTTATGGGTTAAATAATATTTTGTTTCAAAAATTGAATTGGTTTTAATTGATCAATTGCCATAATTAATTTGGTATTACTATAATTAGCCTGGTATTGTTCAAGGATGAATTTGAAATAATTTTGTGGCTGGATTTTGGACGTCCTAAGCTTATAGATTATAGATTTGATGTGGTTTACCAGTATAAAAAACTTTAGTGATTGACTTCCTTAGTTTAGTTTTAGCAAATTATTTGAGATTGATATAATTGAATTGGTACTATGTGTCAGATGACGTGACATATCTCTATATATAGTTGGTGGTGTGGCCGTGTTATATAGGTTTATCTCATCTCATCAAGTCTTGCTCGATCCTGTCCTAAAGCCCCAGCCAGCCCCCCTGGTTCCTCCATCCTGTCCTAAAGCCCTAGCCAGCACCCTTAGTTCCAGCTGCAAGGTTTATAGGAGGGCCCCCCTAGTTCCAGCTGCAAGGTTAATAGGAGAGCCCCCTAGTTCCAGCTGCAAGGTTAATAGGAGGGTCAAGACTTGCTCGATCCTGTCCTAAAGCCCCAGCCAGCCCCCCTGGTGGCAGCTGCAAGGTTAATAGGAGGGTCAAGTCTTGCTCCGTCCTGTCCTAAAGCCCCAGCCAGCCCCCCCCCCCCTAATTCCTCCGTCCTGTCCTAAAGCCCCAGCCAGCCCCCCTGGTTCCAGCTGCAAGGTTAATAGGAGGGTCAAGTCTTGCTCCGTCCTGTCCTAAAGCCCCAGCCAGCCCCCCCTAGGTACAGCTGCAAGGTTAATAGGAGGGTCAAGTCTTGCTCCGTCCTGTCCTAAAGCCCCAGCCAGCCCTCCTGGTTCCAGCTGCAAGGTTAATAGGAGGGTCAAGTCTTGCTCCGTCCTGTCCTAAAGCCCCAGCCAGACCCCCCCCCCCCCCACTTCCAGCTGCAAGGTTAATAGGAGGGTCAAGTCTTGCTCCGTCCTGTCCTAAGGCCCCAGCCAGCCCCCTCCCCCCTAGTTCCAGCTGCAAGGTTAATAGGAGGGTCAAGTCTTGCTCCGACCTGTCCTAAAGCCCCAGCCAGCCCCTCTCCCCCCCTAGTTCCAGCTTCAAGGTTAATAGGAGGGTCAAGTCTTGCTCCGTCCTGTCCTAAAGCCCCAGCCAGCCCCCCCCCCCCCCTAGTTCCAGCTGCAAGGTTAATAGGAGGGTCAAGTCTTGCTCCGTCCTGTCCTAAAGCCCCAGCCAGCCCCCCCCCCCTAGTTCCTCCATCCTGTCCTAAAGCCCCAGCCAGCCCCCTACCCTAGTTCCAGCTGCAAGGTTAATAGGAGGGTCAAGTCTTGCTCCGTCCTGTCCTAAAGCCCCAGCCAGCCCCCCCAAGTTCCAGCTGCAAGGTTAATAGGAGGGTCAAGTCTTGCTCCGACCTGTCCTAAAGCCCCAGCCAGCCCCCCCCTAGTTCCTCCGTCCTGTCCTAAAGCCCCAGCCAGGTCCCTTAGTTCCAGCTGCAAGGTTAATAGGAGGGTCAAGTCTTGCTCCGACCTGTCCTAAAGCCCCAGCCAGCCCCCCCCCCCCTTAGTTCCTCCGTCCTGTCCTAAAGCCCCAGCCAGCTCCCTTAGTTCCAGCTGCAAGGTTAATAGGAGGGTCAAGGCGAGTGGAGACGAGCACCAAGGTAATATTATGTATTACAATAATAATTTGTCGTATTTCTTCTCATCATTTGTTTTCAAGGGCAGTCTTCTTATTGGATATTTCAATGACCGCAACCGTGCCCCCAGTATGTGCTCAGTGCTGGCCACTTGATGATTCATTTGGTACAGTCTTTGTCTGTGGCCGGTTATAAATAAAGTTGGTATGTTCACTATTCCAATTTTAGAGAACATAACATAACACAACCACGTGGTGGACCGTTATTTGTAGTTATATCTTTAAGGGAAAGACTAATAGCAAGGGTAGAGGAAGATCGGCACTTTATTACTTCGTTAAGTGACCAACATGGGCTCCAGGACATAGGAGGCCAGGGGCTTGAGCCCCCCTGGTTTTTATCTTGGGGAGCTGGGACTATATTATGCCTCCCTCAATACTTGCCAAATAAATTAAAAACCCATTTATAAAACATACATCTGTTACCATCAGTTTAGTAGTTTTAAGTAATAAAGATATGAGTTTATGATTAATTTATTAGGAAACCAAAATGTTATTTTGTAATTTTAAATTTTGTTAAATTGAATTGAAATTTTGTAGTTTATTTTCTTCACACGAAAAAAAAACCTATTTCACAAAAATAAAGCCAAAGGGACTTATTGACCTTTTTGACAGAGATAAGAATAAATTGAAACAAAAGTAACAGTTGGATCGTAAGTTTAATTTTAACACGAGGCGGTTTTTCAACCACAGTTTAAATTTTATTTTTTCCCCTATTTTTATATACCCTAATAGAGTTAAAAAGCTGTGCATCAATAAAGTTACTAAGCTTTCTTGGTGTGGTTTGTAAGTAAAATACTAAATATTTAATCAACCATAGTTTTAAGGTTAATGAAATTTCCTTCCAAAATCGACAAGGTTGATACGTACACCTGAAAGGTAGGCTTACCTGGCTTAGTTCAACTATGGTGGCTCATAAGCTAGAAATATAACATGGGCTTAGCGAGGGGGCTGGGAGGCTAAACCCCCACCCCCACATTTCCCCGTAATTTTCTAATGTTTTTAATGTTCATAGAAAAAGAGTGTTTAACGAAGCCAGTTTGTGTAACTAACTATTTATCTTAATTTGATTCTTTAATCTGATCTCAGAAATAGTAGTTTATCATCTAAAAGCATCCAATTTTCAAAAATGTGTTGGGGCTAAACTAGGGATGTGAAAAAAGTATCGATACCTTACTAATATCGATATTTTTCTTTCAATACTAGTATTTTTTACTCGATAATTTTTTTTTCTGATACTTTTACTGATATAAGTACTCAGGCTCCAGTATCGGATCGGTATCGAAAAAAAACATCCTTTTTTTTGCTAACCTCACTCATGCGAGTATTAAATGTTTACTAGGGTGGTCTGTGGACGAAGAACGAATGACACTGCAAGTGACGACCAGTCTTACTAACCCTTACTTTATCAATGAGCACGCTCATCACAAACTAAACAAACTTTTGTATGACTAAATGAACTCATATTTTGAAAAATGAAAAATGACACATGGGCACGGGGATCGAACCAGGAACCCATGTCCAGGTGTCAATTTTCAGAACATGATATCTAGATGAAATAATCCTCACTAAAGGCATAAATAATAGCTTCGGAAATTTGATTCTTAAATGAACTCAGTCACCTCAAAGGTGCCCCAAGCAGATGAAGCAGGGCAGGGCGTCCATTCTCTTATTGCTTGTCAATAGTTAATAATATATCATGATAGTATACAAATGACGAATGTGACTAAAAAATGGCACCTCCCAGAAGTGAATTATGGAAGTTTTTTTTAGAAGTTGGATAGCGAAAAAGCATCTTGTAAAATTTGTTTTAAAGTATTAAAAACCATTATAATTTTCGATGTTTAGATAAAATATGGAAATACAATTATTCTGCAAAAGTTGAAATAAATATTATTAGATAAAAAAAGTTTTTTCCAAGATTAAAATTTCGATACCGATACTTAATGTTATCGATACTTTTAAAGGCATCTAATTTTGACAGTAAAAAAAAAAAAACAGACGAGGAGCCCTCTAAACAGCTATTTTGGGCATCTAAATGTTTTGAGTAGAACCCCTAGATAATTTCTAGGAAATCTAATTAGGAAAAAATCTGTTATAATACTACTTAAAATATCTTTTAGAGGCATCCAATTTTCAAAAATTTGATGTTAGAGGACTACTCCAAATAGCCTGTAGGATTATACAAATTTAAAAAAATTAAGAAAAAATAGAGTAGTTTATAGTTTTCAAAAACTCTCCACTTTTCCGGAGAACTCCAATACGTTCTAGGCCGTACCATTTTCAAACATTAACTGGGACGAAGGAAATTAAAAAAAAAATCCTTCCTTTCCCATTCTCCCCTTCCACTTTTTAAAATAATGTTCTTATTTCTCAGACATCATATCACGAACTTAAAATTTGGAACCTTCCAAAATTAAATTCTTCGTACGCCCATGAGATTAAGCAAGTCTTACTACCTTTCAGGGTAAACGGAGTGTACATGGAAAACAAAGAAAACCTGAAAAAGCAGAGTAACTGGGTGTGACATGATAGTGTGTAGGGTATCTGACGAGTTGCGCAGAATACATTTTTAAACCCCGGATACCTCACGATAATTTAAAATAAATATAACACTGCATAGACCAATTCTCACTTAAAAATATATAGTGTAAATTTAAGAAATTTTTGATTCTCCATTTATTTCTTCTATACCCCTATCTTTATTTACTATCTCTATTCTAATAATTATTTGGAATATGTTTTATATATATATATAATATATATATATATATATGTATATATATGTGCATATATATACATATATATATGTGCATATGTATACATATATATATGTATATATATAATATATAAAATATATTTTAATACCAACAATTAGTATATTATATAATAAGGAAATGTATAAAACTCAAAAAGGATTATTTCTGAAGGAGTAGAACACTATGGCCCTGCTGAAACAATAATTTGGAGGAAGGATTACAGAATTACCGGAATACCTACTGAATGGAAAGTAGACCTAGATGAGTTTGAACTTATGCTACATTAGCCATTGGGATATAAGATAAAACGTCGATCTTTATACATTTTTCAACTGAATTCTTCGTGGTAATTCAACATCGAGATCTTACTATTTCTATCGTGACTAACTTCTATCGGGCCAATTAACTTTTTAAAACTCATTAAGAAAGAAATCTTTAATCAGGCAAATAATTTGTCAACATTTTTCTCATTGTTTTATTTTAAATACCTAATATTTGTATGATTAGAAAGATTATACTAACGTGAATCCACCCAGACAGGATTTTCATAAATAATTTACTTCAACATTAAAATAATAGTACTGATGTATTTTTATTAGATTTGTTTAAGAAATTTTAGTAATTTAAACTGACACATTTTATATATAGAACACAAGTTGGGAAGACAAACACGGGCTTTGGATGTCAGAACACAGACTGGGAAGACAAACACGGGCTCTGGATGCCAGAAAACAAGCTGGGAAGACAAACACGGTCTCTGGATGTCAGAACACAGGCTGGGAAGACAAACACGGGCTTTGGATGTCAGAAAACAGGCTGGGAAGACAAACACGGGCGTTGGATGTCAGAACACAGGCTGGGAAGACAAACACGGGCTTTGGATGTCAGAAAACAGACTGGGAAGACAAACACGGGCTCTGGATGCCAGAAAACAGGCTGGGAAGACAAACACGGGCTTTGGATGTCAGAACACAGGCTGGGAAGACAAACACGGGCTTTGGATGTCAGAAAACAGACTGGGAAGACAAACACGGGCTCTGGATGCCAGAAAACAGGCTGGGAAGACAAACACGGGCTCTGGATGTCAGAACACAGGCTGGGAAGACAAACAAGGGCTTTGGATGTCAGAAAACAGGCTTGGAAGACAAACACGGGCTTTGGATGTCAGAACACAGGCTGGGAAGACAAACACGGGCTCTGGATGCCAGAACATAGGCTGGGAAGACCAACACGGGTGTTGGATGTCAGAACACAGGCTGGGAAGACAAACACGGGCTCTGGATGCCAGAACACAGGCTGGGAAGACAAACAAGGGCTTTGGATGTCAGAAAACAGGCTTGGAAGACAAACACGGGCTTTGGATGCCAGAACACAGGATGGGAAGACAAACACGGGCTTTGGATGTCAGAAAACAGGCTGGGGAGACAAACATGGGCTTTGGATGTCAGAACACAGACTGGGAAGACAAACATGGGCTTTGGATGTCATAACACAGGCTGGGAAGACAAACACGGGCTCTGGATGCCAGAAAACAAGTTGGGAAGACAAACACGGGCTTTGGATGTCATAACACAGGCTGGGAAGACAAACACGGGCTCTGGATGTCAAAACACAGGCTGGGAAGACAAACACGGGCTTTGGATGTCAGAACACAGGCTGGGAAGACAAACACGGGCTCTGGATGTCATAACACAGGCTGGGAAGACAAACACGGGCTCTGGATGTCAAAACACAAGCTGGGAAGACAAACACGGGCTCTGGATGTCAAAACACAGGCTGGGAAGACAAACACGGGCTTTGGATGCCAGAACACAGGCTGGGAAGACAAACACTCCCTTTGTTTGAATTCTCGGAGCAGTTGTCGAGTTTCACCGCTTGAGGTTTGTCAGAAACATCTTTTCGCGTCAACAGCTCTAACTGGCTTTCATTCACGCCCGTATCACACCTCTTACCGGGCGTGTGTTGAAGAACGTACTAACTTGACATAGTTTGATGCGTCTTCCTTGCCATGAATGGATAGCCCTATTTAGTGTACACATAAACAGGGGTGCCAGAAAGAAGGGTCAGGGGGGTCAATTTCCCCCCTTAGATTATGAGGTTGTATAAATATTTGATGTAAGCTAATTCCGCCCAACACTAGCGCTCAAACTGGTCCTCCAGCCAACAAAGGGAAAGTTATAGAATATTATATATAATAAACTAATTTCATCAGGCCACTTGATAGGTTAGCGCATGCGCGAGCAATTACATAATTAGCCATCCAAATAATTATGTTCAAGTGTCCACCCACGTATTTAGATAAATTTGAAAAAATTATCTTATTTTGTGTATATATTTTTTCCCCCAGAAGACAAGAATTACCTTACAAAGCGTATTTTGAGGCTTCAACATTTTCCCAGGGAAGGGACTCCCCGACCCCCTGGCTTGTCATTTGTGTCACCTCATGATAGTTAAATATTGACGGAATCTCATTGGATCTCAAATGGGTATTTTCTACCTATTCACTGTCTCTAAATACACAACTAGCATGAGATGCACATAGTAATTAATATAATATTACCAACAGACGGAACAACATACCATCAATATCTATTCACCTGATAGGAAATTATTCAGCTAAGTCCCATGAATAGGCCTCTAATGAAATAATCATGTTCGACCATTGAACTTTCATCTCTTTTTAATACTATGTTGAGTGCATACATCCATTTAAGACTCGAATGGAGTTTAGTTAAAATTGGCTTGCCTGGTGTTTGTTTGAAACAATTCGAGTGGATAGTAAGGTTTATTTATAAGAAGTTCATTCTTTCGCAATCCAATTATTTGACGTACCTTGTACGCCCTCTGTACTCCAGACAAAACATACAGCCAATAGTCGAAAGAAATTGTAAGAGTGGAGGACAAAAGCTCTTCTTTTGATTAAATTCTTTTCAAGTGTTTTGACTGGGATCTCCTTCTACTCTAGTAAAGTGGCAGCAGGGTACATTCAACATAAATTACCAAGCATTCACGTTTCAATTTGAGACAGTCTTGTTTCCTTCCATTGCTTCAAACATTAATTGAATTAGCATTAGGATATCCTAACATATTGTAACGTGGGACGCGCGTGACCTTGGCGACACGCGTGACCATGGGGGTCACGCACCGTTCATACGAGACCGTGTGAACCACGAGTTCTTTTTTTTGTGGATATTGGGGTATGTTGCAGGCTAAATATGAATTAAAATACTTGCAGATCACCCAAGGTTTTGATTATTAAAAACATTCACAGAATCAAATATATAGCTAAATAATTCAACAGATTAGGTAATCAAAGTAATTATGTAAATTAATAAACCAATAAGGGCGTAATAAATAGAAAAACGCTGAATAAATTATCACTGAGCTAAGTAATACTAGTAATTGTCTTTAAATTAATAAACAAATGAAATCATAAAATAAAATTACACTTGATTAATTATAACTAAACAGTTCACTGACTCAGGTAATATAGGCAATTGTTTGTAAATCAATACACAAATGAAAACACATAAAATTGAATTACATCAAATCAAGTAAACAGATTGCTAACAAAAATACTGAATAACTAGTTAAATATCCATATATCAGTTTCTTAAAATGTTCGTTCACGGTACAATTTACTTTCAATGTTAAAGACACTCACAGTACCCCACCACAAGTCACAGCACCGTACACACCACACCAGTACGCGTCACATGAACACTGGACTCGCTGGTCCACTCCCGGACTCACTGGCTGAGATCCAAGAACTGAACACACCTGGCTACCATTGACCGTGTCTATTTAGGGGTAGTGCCATCTAAGGGTCTGGAATCCTCCACTTATAGAATTAAAAGGCCAGAATAAAAGGATCCAGACCCCTCAAGACGTGTCTCCATCCTCCCCCCCGTCCCCTCTAATCCCCTAGTCAAGTGAAAAGGCCGCTGCCTAACTGATAGACAAGGAGGGAGACAGAGAGAACAGGGAGCGCAGCCAGGGTAAGCAATGAGAGTGCACTGGTCCCCGGTTAAACACTAATCTTGTTACCCCACCCGACCCTTAAGTCTGTTCGCCCCGAACAGATATCTCAAAGTTGAGACTCTTCTCCTTGATATACCGCAAGGCAATCAATGTGCATGACCTTCATTTTACCTCTTACTCCTCGTCGTTTACGGACGACCACGTCGTTTATCCAGTTAATTACCTCGTATGGGCTCTCCCATTTTCTCTTTATATTTGGTGACATGCCCTTTTTCTTCTGTGAGTTGTATAGACATATCAAATCTCCAGCTGAAAAGTCCCTATCATTTGCTCGGAGGTCATATCGTGTTTTCATCCGGTCGCTGTTAATCTTGATTCGTGTCCTTGAAAACTGGTGCACTTTTGCCAGAATATTGCGAAGCTGTTCGGTGTGTTCTTGGTCAGTTAACTCATCAAGATTCTCAGGGCGGCTTTATAAAAGATCACAATGGAACCGAAGCTCTTGACCAAAGAGCATCTTTGCATAGGTCACTTCGGTTGTTTCATGGACAGCTGATCTATAAGGTAACAAAAACAAAGGAGTTCTACTGTCCTAATTATTTTGATATTCTGAGACAGAAGACTCAAAATTGAGTCCTTGGTTGGAGTGTAGCTCCAGGGGCACCTCGAATCTGCTAAATACATTCTCAATCAAGGCTTCTGCTACTGTAATTGTCTCCTGATTTTTAATGGGTATTACCTCTGGCCACTTTGTGAAATAGTCCATCACAACTAGTAGATACCGATTTCCTTTCTCTGTCGTTGGAAGTGGGCCTATCACATCCACAGCTATTCTCTCGAAGGGAGCACCTTTATTGTATTGATGCATTCGGCTCCTTCCTCTAGTCCTAGGTCTTTTCTTTGAAGAGCAGACGTCATATTTCCGGCACCAGCTCACAACGTCATCCCTGTAGTGCAACCAGTAGAATCGGTCTCTTACTTTCTCGAGTATTTTGTTTATGTCATAATGCCCCCTAGTTGGCGAGTTGTGATGGTCTTCCAGCACGGTTTTAAATAAATTCTTTGGCAATACCAACTGATGTTTTTTTTGCGCAGACCATTTTCACTTTACGATGTTCGATAAAGGACGACAGTTTTAATTGCGAGGGAGTCCCACTGAGCCTAATAACTCTTCACTATTAGACTCAAGCCTGACACTTCCTGCCAGTCCGGCTTCAATCCACCTTCTTTACATTCTATTAAGGGACATATGGAGTCATCTTTCATTTTAGCTTCTCTCAGACGTTCATCACCACAGAATTTTCGTCCAGTGTCTGCAACGTCCTTTTACAATCCAGTACGTCTTATCATTGGTTGTCCTTCTAATTCGTTTTCTTCTCGTCACTGGCAATGTTGGCAGTCGTGTTCCTTGCATGGTCTTCTGGATAACTCGTCAGTGTTTCCATGACTATGTCCAGCTCGATGTTGGACCACGAAGTCATACTCTTGGAATTTTTGTATCTAAAGTGCCACATGTCCTTCAGGTTTCTTTTAACTTAACAACCAGCGGAGAGAGGCATTGTCGGTCCTTATGAGGAATTGCCTTCCATACATATAGTGATGAAAGTGATTAACAGCTTTGTTTATTTCCAGCAACTCACGTCTTGTTACAGAGTAGTTTCTTTCAGGCTTCAGGAGCACTTTACTGATGTTTTCTATTACCTTCTCAGTGCCATTTTGTACCTTAGAAAGGACCACTCCGGTTCTAACGTCACTGGCATCAGTGTCCAATATAAACTTACCATCTTCTTCAGGGAATGCAAAAATCGATGGTGAGGACAAGGAATTTTTTAGAATGTCGAAGGCAGCGTCACATTCTGGGTTCCAATTAAATCTCATTGTGGTCTCCGTAAGCTGATGGAGAGGCTGATCAATATTGGCAAATCCTGGTACAAATCGATGGTAGAAAGTACATAATCCCAAGAAGCTTCGTACTTTGGTCCAATCCCTTGGATTTGGCCAGTTTCGGATACATTCTGTCTTCTCTAAATCTGTTTCCACCTCTTTTGCAGTAATTATGTGTCCAAGGAATTTAACCTTCCGTCTGAGTAGATTGCTCTTCTTCGGAACGAGCTTTATGTTGGCATCTACTATCTTCTGAAGCACGGTTCTCAAGTGCTCTAAATTTTCTTCGAACGTACTTCCAGTTACTACGATGTCATCAAGATAAACTTGGCATTTGTCTAGAGGCAGGATACGTTCCATGAGGCGTTCAAACGTAGCCAGTGCATTACAAAGATCTAATGGCATCACCTTAAATTGCCAAGTACGTTTTCCATAGATTGAGAAGATTATTTTCTCGCGATCAGCCAGATTGATCTTATATTGCCAGAAGTCACTCTTCATATCCAATGTTGTGAACCATTGGGCCACTGCCATAGCGTTCAAGGTATCGTCTATTCGACGTAAGGGGTAGGAGTCCTTTTTTTTTACATCAATAAGGCGGTGGTAATCTACACAGAACCGCGTGGAGCCATCCTTCTTCTTGACAAGAACTACAGGAGATGAGCATGGTCCTGAAGCTGGCTCTATTGCATCGTGCTCTATCATCTCATTTAACATTTCCTCAACCTCAACACTCGTAGACATGGGTATGTGTCTTGGAGGTTGTTTGATAGGTGATGCATTTCCCGTGTCAATCTTGTGGTAAATCACGTTAGTTCTGCCCAAATAACTAGGTTCGCAGGAAAACGCAGACTTGTTCTCCATTAAAACCTGGACTACTCGTTTTCCTTGAGAAGCGTCTAGATTCTCTGAAGCGCACTCAGCCAGATCTTGTAAGGGCTTAGATAGATCGCTTGTGGTAGGAGTTATTTTATCCGTCGAACTTACACTCAACGTTATTTCAGATACTTGTTAACATCTCCCAACGATAGATCCTTTCTTAATTTCCCATGGTTTGTCAGATAGGTTTATCATCCTGACTGGAATGCTCTTATTGTTGTTTGAAAAAAAGTGTTCTTGTAGTTATCACACTTAATGGCAGCTTGTTAGTACTGTTCGTTGGCTCCACTAGTCCAAAATTCCGACCATAGTATTTTCTACACTTTGCTGGAATGAAGACTTCGCCGTTCGCAGGAAGAATGGTCGTTCGCTTACAGACCACTGGGAAATCGTCCGGAGAGGTCACACACCGCCGAGATAAAATTTCAACTTCTACTTCAGGTGTTCTTATAACCCCCGAACCTAAATTGATACAGCAGCCAAATTTGCGCAGGCAGTCCAAATCGAGAACACACTCGCCCTCAATGTTGGAAACGTACACAGGATGTTCTACTTGCAAGCTTCCTAAATTAAATTTCATCTATGCCTTTGTAGCTTTGGGTTACAATATATTACCCACCCCCATGTTAACCTTCACCCATAAACTTTCTATTGGATTCATACTATCCACTCTTTGACCTATAATCTTTCTGCAGTGGTACTCTTCTCTATTGTAGTTCACGGTAGTTTCGATATTTATCAAGAACAATATTAAACCATGTAAAACAAGTATAAACTCCTTGCAATCTAAAACTGTTCATGTACTTACCATTTGTATCTTCTGGATAGAACAACCTCCAAGTCGTGACTACACATGTCGTGTCCTAGTTTGACGAGTGGACCGAGTGAGTTATAGTGAGTCCGCAGCTGATGTTCTTACTGTCCTGATCGAAGTTAAACAAAAATGGGCCGGCCGAGATTTTCCTCGGCAACTATTCCGTCCTCTGGTGGACGAAACATACTCTACCACCGAAACATTGTGTGACCGAATACGTCTCGATTAAATAGGTCTAAAGGGTTGATGTAAACAACGGGCGTACGTGATCATCCCTGCATAACCCAATTCCACGAGCTGGTCGATGGTATACGTGATTTCATGCTAGCTTCATGGTGGCAGAAGTCATGTCACCGACCAATTGTTCAAATTCCCCACCATCCTTCCCTAGCAACGAGTCTCTCTCTCTCTCTCTCTCTCCCTATATATATATATATATATATATATATATAGTCAATTTTGTATATAGATACGTTGATATATATATATATATATATATACGTTGATACATTGATAAGTTGATATATATATATATATATATATATCAACGTATTTGTATACAAAATCGATTATTTGATTTTGACGCTTCAGAAGAAGTACTGTCCCACTCTTGAACAAAATTATTATAAACTGTTTGGCGTGATATTCTACGGACATAAACTATGGCGTGTTTACATTTGAGCTCTAAATTAACGTAATATTTTGTATTAGCCAGAATAGGTGTCATAATTTATATGAAACATGCATTATTTTCTGTCGTTACTTAGGTTCTACCGCCTGTCATATCACTTAAAATGTTAGATGACCACAATTAGTAATTTGATGTCTGACGTATTGAATGTAAATTGTCTTGAAATTGTAGTTATCAGCTATAGTTATGTCATCTTTTTTAGTATGGTTTATTTTGTTGATTATAATGTGATATATAGATTAAAGAAACGTTAATTTTGCTGGTTGATAAAGTTAATATAATTTAATTTTAAATACCTTTATATTTTTCCAAGCCTTTTGCTAGAAATGACTGTTTTCATAACTTTGCAATACTTCGACTACTATACGAATAGTAGGGTTCTTGTTTCTGTCTCTTGTTTTTGCCCTCCAAATCAAAAGAGAGATTGGGGATCAGGAAGCTTCTAGAAGATTCTTAAAAAATATCAGGCTATATATTGGAGACAATCCTAAACCTTAGCCACTAAACCCCAAAGAGGGACGCACTTATTTTATTTTCTCGGTCACAGCGAGTTAACTTTTCAGAAACTGTGAAAAAAATAGTTTATTTATTTGAATAAGTTGTTTGATAACCAGTTATTGTACTAAAACTAAATACACTCGTTGGCATCCATCTTGAGGAAACCTCACACCTTTTTGTGGGAGGGTGTGTCTCAAAACTTGGGAATCACTAGCTTGGTGGAAATATAGATTTTAGGTGTAAGCATTCTATAACTAATGATACTCTATGGGGCAAATTAGGTTTTTACGAAATACTTCCAAACTATTGACTTCTTGGCCAACACCTCACCATGAATATATTACAGAATAAAAACGTAATTGGACCATTTACAGAACCTCTACGTAACAAGAGCGGATTAGCGGATCATTTTCTTCACTTTACTAACTAAAGACAAATAATAACTAATTAGTTTCCCAAGATTGCAAGACTTGGTTTCGAAATTTTCCTAGTACTAATAGTCAACAAAAACATTTCCTAAAGCCAACCTAATTAAATTTACCTGAATCTATTCGAAGTTTTGTTTTCTTTTGATCTTTTGATTCGATCTTTTTTTAATTGCTAGAAAAAGAATCGTTACGTGAATCAAATATATACCTTTGAATCGATCCAAAAATCGATTAATCGGGGGCAAAGAATCGATTTTCAAAAAGATCTATCCAAGATCGAGCATCCCTAAAGCTGGCCCGTCAGTCTGAGAAAGAACTGCTTGCTTTAAGAAAGAAGAGCTATCACCTCAAATTGGTATACTTGCTGGAGATGTTTCTAATTAGACTGATTGGCTTAAACTTTATTTTTCTCTTATTTTCTTTATTCCAATTTTAATTTTAGAGAAGCATTGCTTCCCTTGCTTCCATTGAATAAACGCCATTGATTGGATGCTTCTCATAACTGCCTCAAGCGTGGTTATATGTGAGTGATTGGCACATCTTCGTCTCATAACTGCCTTAAGCGTGGTTGTATGTGAGTGATTGGCGCATAATCTTCTCAGCGCTAGAGATGACCAAATAAATGAAATGTATTTTGATACTACTGCTGCCAACCCAGGGCATCTAGACGGAACCAGTGTTCTTTTGAAAAAAACGAAACAAAAGGTTTTTGTGGGTTCCTAGGCATAATATATTTGAAGTGGTTAAGAGTAATTTATTCAAGGCACTGCTTGGGGAACATCTGGTCCAAATATGCTTCTTTTGAAAAGGTTTCGAGAATATTGGTCAAATATAAAAGACAAGTATGAAGTTTGTGCATCGGTAGATTAGATGATCAACTTCTAACTTTAAACAACGAATCAATCACCTTCATATTGAGTGTATTGGAAGTTGACTCGTGAAATCTTCCACAAGAAGACGGCAAACAACTCTTGGACTAGCCACTGCCTTTCCTAGGGCGCATGCCTCCAGGTGGTGTTAAGTTCAATGCTCTAGGTGAATTTCCCCATGACCGTTGGATAGCGAAACTAATATATGACTTCAAAATTAATCTCTTCCGAAAACAATTCGAACTAACGGCACAAGAGAAGAAGGCTTCATTCGAATTTAGTATATTTGTTGCTTCAGTTTATGTAAGATACTGGATAATTTGTTCAATTTCGTGTGATTCTCCAGAATATGATTTACGGTTTATCAAGGCTTTGAAAAACCATAAGGAAACTTCAGAAGTAATCTATAAAAAAGGAATGGTAGACATGTATAATAATTTGTTGTATCGTAGTGAAGAGCCGGAGTCACTTGGGTAATTTTCTGACCTAGTAACGATCGAAAAAACTATAAATAGTACAACAACTGAAACAAGTATCAAAGTAAGATAGAAATACATGAACCAGGACAATGGAAAGGAAGATATCAGTGATAAAGATCTAGAATATTTTATTGGTACAGCATCCCATTCCCTTTTACTTTCTTGCTACCTTAAGGTAGAGAAAGTGGGATTGTCAAAAAAATCGAGCTCAAGATTTTGATTAATGTTTTACGTTTCATGAGGCAAAGAGAAAAAAAACTCGATTTTTATCAAAATCGGCTCTAAAGCTTTTTATTAAATTTCATTTCTAAGCATTTATCAATATTACAAACAAAATGTATCCTCTCAATTTCTCGTCAAAATTATTTTAAGGGTATAAATAGGGCATAAATAGTAATTTTTTATCATATATCTGTAACTTAAAAAAAAGGAAATTACTTATCGTAGCAAATATGTATGTATATTTATAATATATTTTTTTATTTGAAACATATCTTTATAAAACCAATAATTTTCAAACTATACACATATACAGTATATATATATATATATATATATTTATTTTAACTTTTTGAACACTAAAGGTAAAGTATTGCGACCGGTAAAAAAATCTAACCCAAGATGTCGATGTTTCATGACCCCACGAGCCCTGAAAAATGTTTTTTGCAATACCGTCTGTCTGTGTGTCTATTTAACCCTAAAGTTAAGAGTAGTTTAATAAAGGGTGAAAAATAAATCAACTTTTTTCTAAATCGGCTTCAACGATTTGATCAAAATTTGTATTTAGACGTTTATTAAGATTATAAATAAAATTGCTATTTTCACTTTCTCATAAATATGAATTTTAGGATACCTTACAGAAGCGTAAATGTCCGTATCTTCACGACATTTTGAGTTACTAAATAACTTATCACTGCAAAATTATAGTACCATTAAAAATACAAATCTTTTATTTGAAATAAATCTTTATAAAAGCAATAGTTTCTGAAATCTTGTCAAATATATTAATACAGTTTTGTGAGCTTTAGTTGTACAGAGATACTACTTAAGTTTTAACGTAATAATTATTTTATGATGCCATAGAGTTGCAATGATGCTGTTTTGGACCCCTTTCATATATTCAAAAAGTCATGGATGAATTGTATTTTTCTTTAAAGAACTGTACGTAAAGTTTAGTTTTAATACTTGATCCATGGAGAATCACACGTTTTCAGAAGTAATTTCAATGCATTGAGATTTAAAACTTTCTTTATTTCTTTAAAAAAATTCCCTCCGTTCTATTTGAAAATCAGGTGATGGGAAGCTTACCTTCCCAACATCAGGTTGCTCGAAGTTCTCCCATTAGCTAGTTATAGCACTGCTGACAATGGGTCCAATAAGCGAGGGGTTGGTCATATATAAACAGCTGTAGCGTATAAATCCACACAGAAAAACTAGTAAAATCCACACAGAAAATATAATTTTGAACTGAACAAACTCTGGCTCTCCACGTCAATTCGTAAATGAACAAAAACTGTATCATTATAATGTAAATTTTATAATAGTAAAAGTAAAATAAAAATAAAAATCATGTACAATGCAATTTCAAAAACATACCAATACAGTGAGAAACACTTAAACTTAGATCGTCATAGCCATGTGATAACAAGTGCGTAGTAAGGCATGCACACGCCATCATCATAAGCCCGGTATTTTTATAATTACTGCCCAACCGTTAGACTTACACGGGTCCACATCTACATTTGCATCATCACCACATAAAAACCGGTATCGTTATAAATAGTGCCCAATCGCGGGGCGATATCTCAATAGAGTAAGTAAATAATTAATTAAGTATCTCAAAAATCTCATGTTCTTTTTCCTTTAACCTTTTAAAGTAAATGTTTGTACAGCAATAATCTATCTCAATCATTTTAGACTCAATAGTCAATACTTCCCTTTTATATTGGTCTAAATTTATAAATAAGGAATTTAATAGCAATCCGATAACCATAAGATTTGCAACCTCTAATAAAATGTCGAAAATTTAAACCGGAAGTAGAAAATTTAATACGAAGTGTTGACTCTTGTGTACCCAATACCGATCTTTGTTTTTGTCCAAATATACAAATGAAGTATTTAATTGTTCAAAAATAAAATTATAAAATTTAAAACCAGGAGTAGTATAACGCAATTTTTGCTCGGGCATGCTAGTGTATATTATTTAGTTTCACACAATATATTTCGAGTTTTGAGTAAATACATCCAATTTTAAACAATGGAGTGAGAAAGTCCATGAGGAGTTCCGTTCAATTTATTTTGAAATTTGAAGTTGGATTCTTCATCCAGGAATACAGATATAGAGGAATGGAACAATACTCCTTCATTTGAAACCGCAAACAAAGTTGCATGCCCTGTTGAAGTTGTAAATGATTGTGCTGAGAGTGGCTTTGACTTCAATTCTTCAATTATGAAACAAGAACAAACAAAAACAAACAACAGTTTCTTCTTTTAGTTATAGAAATACACCGTAAACCTTTACCAAAATAAAAAAAGTTAATTCTTTTTAGAAAAAAATGACAAATAATCGAATTTTATAAACATATCAAACTATGTTAAGTGTTTCTATAAACAGGTTTATAAATTATTTACAAGGATTTAACAGGCACTGGGGTAGTACCAAATATGAGTTTTTTCATATAGTTATTTGTATTGTCTATTTTCACTAAAAGGAATAAAAAAGTAATGTGCACTTTTAATACTTTTGACTTTTATCTTTTTGAAGCACCCTAATACATATATATTTTTATGTATGTATATATATATATATATATATATATATATATATATATATATGTCTGTTTGTATGTATATCATATATAAAATATCTATGCATATATATAATATATTATATAATGATGGTTATACAGAAAAATAGACAGATAGGTAGATATACTCTTTCTATAGATAGATGAAATTATAGACACAAAGTCAATTATATTTGCAGGAATAGATAGAAAAATATTTATTCAAACATATAAGAATAATATAAATATACTTATTCTAGAGAGTTAATATATTATATATATAAAATAATATTATAAATTATGTATAGTATGTACTTATACAGTATGTATTTTATCTATATAAACTAAACTGTTTTCTAGCAGTTAACAATAATGCTGGTAGCGTGTAAACCAAACGGAAAGTCGTGCAGGCTATCTGTCAGAAGCTATATAAGGCGACATTCCTCCTCCAAGCGGCAGTCTGAGAACAGGTCTCACGGGGTAAACACGTGTGTTCTGGTTAGTCCCATCTCCAGTACACCTCGTACAATCTAAAATATCTTTTAACAGGCAAGGAACACTGTGCACAAATATACATTCATGTCTGGTTATAAATGTCTGTATTTAACGTTTTCCAAATTTATAAAAATAAACAAGTATAAATATAGTATAGTATAATATTCGCGACTTAATATTTAAATTTTAAATGATTAGAATATATTATATTTCATTTCTTAGTAATAAAAATTTTACATTAATTTTTAAATCAGTTCTAATTTCTTATTCGTATCAAACTTTTAATAAATATTACCATTCTTTAAAATAAATTATTTATGAAAATTTGGATTGATTCATTACACCAATGTTAAATCAAAATGTTTTAATCTATTTAAAATTTGTTATTATTAATATTCTCTTAGCTATAATGCGTAAAATGTTTCTTATTATAATCGAATGGACAAACCTTTAAGTTGGGGGGAAAGGGGAGGGGAGCTGACGGCAGTTTCTATAGCAAAACTACTTTTCCACCATAAGAAATAAAACATTGCTCCGATAGAAACAGTGATACCAACAGTTGTTGAATATCTGGCAAGAACTTAGTGGGATTAGAAGACAAACGTTGACCAATAATTAAAGAGAAAAACTTGTCATTGAATTCCAGGATACCTTTGACAGATTTTCAACAACATTTGATATTAACCTACTATTAGAAGAAAACTAAACTTTATATTTCTACTGGAAAAATATTTGACCTATTTTGCCCAAAAAATATTTTGATATAAAAACTGCTAAAGTACTCATATTAATTTGCCTTCACTTCCAGCTCACCTTCAATAAATCCACTATGGGAAAGTTTTTTGCAGCTAATGTTTTGTTAGACCCCACTATCATGCCAGTCTCATATTAAGTACACAGTTTATCTCAATAAGCTCGTTATTTGAGCATTAGGAGGAATATTTAATTCTATTTCCAAACACGATCATACTGTATGAACGCAATATGCGATGTCGTTGTTAGGTAAAGTGCTGTGACGTCACATCTGTAATGATGCAGGCGTGTGGTCTGAAATACCTCGTATTGGTGTGGGTAGTAATCTGCGGAGGAATACTAGGGGACCTGACTGCTGCAGCAAGTGGTACACAGGGACAACATAGGACTACTTATGGTAAGTTCTACAGTTCTTCAAATAATTAGATTGTAGATCTCTATTGAGCTTCTTATTCTTTACTAGCAATCCCACACGGCGCTGCCCGTGACCCACTGTGGTATAACACTTATAACCCCCCCGCCCACCTCCATGGTTCCCGTACCTGTGAAACGTAATTATAAACCATATAAAAAATATGTTCTTCAAATATTTGTTAAAAATAACCTAATTAAAAAGCTAATTAAAAATTTAAAAATCCTGCTTCGAGGTGCGGACCCTCGTCCGTCCACCTATGTTAGACATTTCAGAACTATGCGTGCCGTAGATTTGCCTGGGCATTGCACACACACACACACACACACACACACACACAAACACTTCCTTTTATTATTATAAACTAACATTCAACCACCGAGTATATCATAGAGCTATGTCCTGCGACGTTATGATCCCAAATTTGATTCCTAAAGAGTAACAATATGTTATTATTATTATTATATTATTATTATTATTATTATTATTATTATTATTATTATTATTATTATTATTATTATTATTATTATTATTATTATTATTATTATTATTATTATTAGCACCGCGTCTTACTACCCGTTCGGGCTATACGCACTTACGCTCATGTGTAATGGTATGGTGATTGTGAGATGAAATGGAGGATCTACAGTTTAACGTGGAATCCAAACCACGGTGGAGGCCTGGCATTCCCCACATTCACAAGATGTCTTGTCAGAGGTGAAGGAAGGGTTTGGTAATCAGATAAATCTGTGCCGGGACCGAGGATTGAACCCCGGCCGCCAACACAGAAGTCTGACACCTTACCCCTAGACCACCAGGTCACCAACAAAATGTTGAAACCATGAAATTGGTTTTGTTGTCTGGGGTATTCTTTATAAAACCAGATTATATCTAGTAAATGTCTGAAGATAAATAACCCTTGGAGATAGGTAGCCTATATATGTGAATAATGTTTGCTTATGATTAATTTTAATACAAGTAATTGTAGTCATAATAATTTACAGCTCTAGTAATGCCAGTAATTTTAATTTTGAATTTGTAATAAAGAAATATTTTGATCACTAAAGTTTTGATCAAGATATTATGTAAATCTTTACGTTTTATGTGCCTAAAAATAAAAAAGTGTGTCTTACAATTTTGGTCTGACCACATGTGAGTAATAATAATAATAATAATAATAATAATATAATAATAATAATAATACTTAGCACCACATCTTACTACCCGTTCGGATTATGCGCTAATGGATTAGAAATCAAGAAGGTTTAATATAGAGGAAGTGAACCCATATTTGCATGGAGGTGGAGTGGAAAATAATTTAGGAAAATCACCCCCAGTTCACCCGAGGGAGATTCAAACCTTGATATCTCCATCCTTGGCAGTCTAGCTCAACACAAAACTAGCGCACTAACTAGCTACGCTACCGAAGAAGGCTGTAAGTGAGTAGCTGGCACTAAAGCTAAACGGTTAGGTGGATTTGGTTCAAAACTGATATTTCGATGTAAAATGGTAATCCCTAGAATTTTCTTTAACATTTTAAATATTAAATTAATGAAAGTTACCAGATTTAAAAAAATTAGAGAAATTTATCAAAAATTGTTCTAATGGTTCTGTTTGAAATGGATATCTCGGGAAAGTTTAACATGACCATTAATAAGATTTTACACACTCGTTTTTTTTGGGGGGGGGGGGGGATTTGTTGAATAGGGGTTTAGCAATTACTAATTTTTAAAAAGCCTATTGATCAATAGAGGCTTTACTGATTTTGTTTAAAATTTATATTTGAGAATATTTGACATGATAAATACTTTACATTTTTTCCATTTTTTTAAAAGAAAAAAATTATTTTAATGGTTATTTTACTAATGAAAGATTTTTGAAAATTTGAAAAACCTTTAAAAATGGCTATAATTACTTTGTTCAGAAACGGGAAAGTCTACATTATCAATACGGATATAGATAATGTTTTCTTAAAACCCTACTATAGTTTATTGATGAATACATTTTAAAAAATTCCAAACTAACTTTTAGTTATTTTGTTCCAAATTGGATGGTGGGTGATATTTTAATTGATATTGAATTTTCTTGAATAAATTATATTAAAGTAGTTTAATTTGATATAATATTTAGAAACTTTTGAAATTTTTTTAAACGACATTTAATATTAATATATATTATAAGTAAGTTTGAAAAATGTTTTACATGATAAATGAAAACTATTTTATTTTTAAAAGTATAGGCTTAACTACTTTAAGTGTATCTTATAAATTACTGATATTTAAAAGCTCTAACTAATTAAATTGTTTGAACAAATTTGTTAAAAAAAATTATTTACAAAGAGTGTTTATTTTTACTTAAAAAGTGTATACGTTTTTTATTCTGAGGGAAACTAATTTAAAGATGGTTTACTGAAAAATTATTTTTGAAAGTTTTGCTACAATATTTTCGTTAATTATTTAGGTTTTATAAAACAATAATTTCAATTGTCTACAGAGCTAGATAGAAAAATAAAATGTTATTAATTAGATACAAACCATTCTAGTGCCTTTACCTAACTGGTTAGAATAAATAAATTGCTGTAATGTATACATACCATGCTAGTTACTATACTGATCTAGATAGACTAATGAAGCAGTCATAGTTTTTACAAAACATGCTAGTGACTACTGATTTATTTAGAATAACGAAGCAGTCATTATTTTAACAAACCATACACATTAATCTAAGGATCTAGTTAGAATAAAGAAGCGGTCATAATATTAACATGCTAGTGACTCTACTGGTCTAGTTAAAATAAGGATATATTTATAATTTATACAAACCATGCTAGTGACTATTGTTTTAGTTAGAATAAGGAAGCAGACATTATTTTTTACAAACAATACTAATGAACCTAGTGATCTATATAGAATTTGAAAATATTTCTTATTTTTACAAACCATGCTAGTGACTCTACAGATCTAGCTAGATTAAGGACGCAGTCATTTTAAACAGAGTACTTAAGTTGCCACTATTATTTAGTCTATTAATGTTTTGATTTATAAAATAAAAATTTACGACTCAGACAAATACAATAAAAAAATATTGATAAGTTAGTTTAAGATATGATTTACTAAAGCAAGCAGAGCTAACACGACAGTACCTTCTTTGAAACACAAAAACATTAAATTGTTTGGCACTTCGTTTTGCACATGAACTTAAAAAATCCTTGGCAGGACCTGTATATTGCTGAGTTGCACATAATCTTAGTGAAATGTCCTTGTCAACAGGGATGACTGCTAATGCAATTAAGTTTTTCCTGCATAATGAAAACTGTGATTTTGCATATAGTTGCTTTAAGGCCCCTTGTGATATTCCCAACTTTTAAAAACCTTCACCCGTAACATCTATTCCGATAGACAAACTATTTCGAGCATCTCCTCTGCCTTTATCTATGTTAGGTACGATAAATCTATATACAAATAATGGCTGCCCCATATCTTTCTTCTTTGTCATTGCCTCCAGTATAGTTGCGACGGATGGCATGAATATTACGACTACAAACTGGGCACTGATGAGCCACTACTTGTGGCTTTAGTACACATACAACAAATTAGTGGATAAGACAACTAATCTGTAGTGGATTGAATTGATAATTTAGATTCATCAAGAGATTCTAAAACTTGAGTTGAGCTATGGTAGTTCTTCATTCCTATTCTCTTCAATTGCATTGCTAATCTTTTACAAATCTTCCTCATCTTCAATAGTTTCCATTACTTCTTTAGGAAGCCCAATCTTAAATTTGCAACTGAAGAGAGCCACATAGGGTGATACCGGCATTGTAGACTCTAATTTTAATTAACTGAAAAATCGTATGCCTGGACTCCAATGGGAAGTTTTTTGATCTTGCATCTATGCTGTGAGCATGTTCTCTCTATCTTGGTTCACCAGTTCCACACTCCCCTGGCTCTGGCAAGGTTTCCCATGCACTATTTTAAGTTGGGACCAGTAATCCTTAAGGCTGGAAACATCATGGTTTGCCAATTCTCTGCCATTATCGGATTGCAGGATTGATGGTGCACCATTAAGCGCAAACATGTGTATGAGAATAGACTAATTGACCATTCGTGAAAATTTGACCTTTGACACAGATCTGGAGAGTGTGTATATTGTGATGGAAATTTACCTACTTTTCATATCCAGTTGATTTACCGTTATCCCCCCACCCACATCCTGGGGGTTTTCGTTGTTGTGTGTGTGCCCATTGGATCGAAATGTCTGGGTATGATTGGGACTGACATCAGAGTTTTTTATTTATTGGTAGGGGGAGCGTGCAGTCTCGGGCACTCCTCCTGTGACGTGCCGACAATTCTGTTTAATCTAGACAGTGTGGGGCAGAGGGTTCAAACCCGGTAAATTGCCCACCTCATGGGGCAGGAACCATAATTAAACAGCCAGTGTTTGGGGCTAGCCCCTCACGGAGTCAGGAATACACATACTGAGAGCATTGGAGCACATAATGTTGTCGAATCGGAGCCTAATTACTAATTAGTGAATAAACTATCTAGGCCACAACCTTGGCACGTGACATTTCCTGGGCAGTAGGGCACACAGATCTCCCTCCAAGTTCGAAGAGAGCATTAACGGCTATTTTTCTGGGGCTCCATAGCATTCAATACTCGCTGATAATTATAAAACATGTTCAATCAGGAAAATACTGGTCATCTCCCTAATTATGACTCCGTATGTACCTCTCAAAGTGTCTCCCAGCACTCTTATCATTAACGATGTGATTATAATCTATGGTAAGGGACTCATATGGTAGGATTTTGACCGGAAAGCATAATTACGTCAAGAGTCATGTGGTTTATAGCAGACAATTGACATCAAATTATGTGCGAATATTTTAAACTGTTCCTCCTACCAATTCTAAGCTGTCCTTCCTACCAAATAAATTAAATATATTCATACGGCAAGTCCGTGATCAGATAGATACTGACCATAAAGTTTGTATTTTTAAACTTCTCTTCCTACCAAAATCATACTATAGTGCTGGTCCATGTTCTTCCAAAAGCAAGTCATGGTCAATGTTGATTGCAAACAATATAAGTTTGTGTTTGTTCTTTCTACCAAACAAATTAAATATATTCATACGTCAAGTCATGTGATCTGCAGATGATTTATGTTGCTCTTCCTAAAATAAACATAATATAGTTAGGTTCTTTCTAACAAAAAATTTAAATATATTCATACGTCAAGTCCGTGATCTGTAAGTCACTTTTGATAGATAACTGATATTAAGGCAGAGACTATTAGACAACGAATAGCCGGACACACCACATTAGATGCATTAATTACCTGAAAGGGTATTAATTCAACGTCATTATGCGAGAAAAAAAATGGCATCTTCAATTAACTATAAAGGTAAGATATATATTTTTTAGTTCGACACTACCTGTTTTATTGTTGATACCCAAGGAAAAAGTAAAGAGGAACTAATTTTGAGGTTTAAATAGAAAATTCACGCTCAAGATCTAGCTTCATTTTTATTTATCAATTGTAACTGTTGTGATGGTAGAATACAAGCCTAGTCGTAAATTCCAGGATATTCAAATACAGGGAAGGAGTAGTAACTTACATATGACAGGTTAAGAGAAACGACAAAGAAGTTTTATTTTTAAATATGGTTTCAACTATATTTTGTAGACATAATAATATATAATCGCAAATACAATTTATGTGGGGGTCTTTAAAATAATCGGTCAACGCTATGGACGTGTGTCGTTTGTAGAGGGTATCAAAATTAATTTAATAAACATGTCAAACAAAACAAGTTTTATTGTAACGATCTCAAGCCGAAATTTAAGGAACTTTACCTACATTTGCAAGGAGGGAGAATGGAAAGCCTTCCTAAATACACCCGACACGCATGAAGGAAACTATAATATATCCTTTAAATTGGATACTTTGGTGTGGATTTGTTTAGCTTACCCTGAATATTACAATATTCACAGAGTCTACATATCTAATATTTATAACAGGAAGGAAGTAAGGCTGAATAAATTAGATTTACTAAGGGAAATGTATATACATTTTTCAGAGTTGTAATTGGGATGCGAATGATGAAAATTTACCCAAAAATAACTTGCGGTGGGGTCAAACCCCCGAACTTCCTATAACTATTATCAAAATATGTTTCTAAAATGGAAACTTGAACGTAATTATCTGGTGATCTGGAACACATATTTATAGAACACATGTACTCGACATTTTTTAATAATAATAATAATTATTATTATTATTAATAATATTTAGCAAAGCACTTTACTCTCCGTTCGGACTATACGCTTAAGTACTAATGGATTAAGAATTGGAATGTTGAATTTAGAGGAAGTAAACACGCAAATTGCGTGGTGGAGAGGGGAAATCCACCCATAATTCACCCAACCGAGATTCGAAGGAAACTCTTGGCTCAGTGGACAAACACGCTACCAACTAAACTAAGGTGTTGGACTAAATGGGTATTTTGAGAGTGTTTGACATTACAACAGAAAACTTATGGCCCTGAAGAGGTGATGGGAATTGTTTGGCGTTTAGGTTACCTTACCAATAACTTGAACAGATGTTGCGAGGAAAGCCTACTTAAGGGTGTCTGCACCAACATACGACTTACAGACACAAAAGTGTTGAGAGAGATGGAGAAATCACACTAATATTTTCTCTGGCGGTTGCCACTCATGATGTGCAAGATTAAGTCAGTGGGAATAGCACGCTTCATTGATTGGACGTCAGAAAGATGTTTGTTTGCGTCCTGGGAATAGGTAGGTGACAAATAACGGACATAGAGACGTTAAACTACTTTTAATCTTTGTGTCAAAAATAGTAATAGGTTTGTACTCTGAAGCGCTTTAGTGAAGGGATTCCTAGTCTATACACAATCTGGCTTGCTTCAGTGGCCGAACTGTCTAACGCCTTACATCTGCCAGGGGAATGGGGGAGATCATGGTTCAAACCAGTTCGGGTGCACTGAGAGTGGTTTATACACTCTCCCTCCACGCAAACGTGAGTGCACATCCTCTAAATTCAACCTTCCTCATCCCTAACACATTAGCGTATAGCTCTATTGGATAGTAAAACGTGGTGCTGGGACAGCTATGGCTGGATTTTGAAAGGAATAAAACATATTTAGCAATTACGTCAAATCTTGTGATCGGCAAAAGTCACGTGACCAAGTATGTTTTGCCCATCCCAATATTTTTCTGTTGCATATTTGTTTATTCATTGCGGTATCTGAGAGGACATTTGTAAGCGATATTGAAAATGGTCTTTAAGTTGAGTTTAGGGGACTATTTTCGATAGTGTTCAAGGGGGAACTACAATAATAAATATAACTTATATATGTGTTTCATTTTTCTATAGAAATCGATGAAATCTTTCATCTACGAGTTGAGCTGGCGAAGGCCAAATCCCTTATTGCCAGACAGGCGGAATACATAGTCAGCTATAACCTTCTTATTGAATTCCCCCTACGACCACATCGTCACGTCATACTGTAAAGACAATAAGACACGTATACCGCTGCAAATGCTGCAACAAGAGTTCCAGTGGAAACAGTCCCTTCCGGAAAACCATCACACGCTCCGGATGAGATAAACTCGAGTTGCTTCTGAATGGAGGTTCAGCAGCCCCCTCCACCAGTATGGCTCTTAACAGGGGTGCAATGCCCCCCTCTACCAGTGATGGCAACAAGACCCCTCCTTAGACATGGGTCTGAACGGAGGTATGATGCATCCTCTGGAAATGATGACTAAGTACCTTACGTAAATTTAATAACGCCAACATCAATGTGGGATCAGCTGTGAATATATTGAGAACAAGTGTCATGAGAATGTAACAAACTTAAATTTTAAAACATGTAAGCAAAACATATACAATATTAAATCTTGATGATGTATTACTAGAACAACTTCATGTCAAGTTAATTGATAACAAAATATATTCATTAATGTCAACAATATACTATTTATACATACAGTGACAATGTGGATAAGCTAATGTATGATAATGTAAAAGTTCATAACATTTGTAAGGTCCAGTATTCAAACAATTATTAGATAATTAAAATGGAATTATATTTTAGAGGTAATTGTCTTCAATTACATAGTTGTATACTAATTCTTATTTGACACAAGTAGCTAGGGCGATGACCCATCCCACTCGAGATAGTATTGTGATGCTCATTGACCTAGTTTCCACATCCGTTTGATTTACCGTTATTCCCCCCCTCCTCCTGACCTCTTTTCCAAATGCTGATTACAAAATTTCATCCCTCCCCTCCCCTACAACCCCTAGCCTACAACCCCTTCCCCTACAACCTATACCTTACAATCCCCTCGCCTACACCCCTGGACATGTTGGTTCTTGATGATTAATTATTAATGATTGTTAATTAATTATTGATAATTAATTATTGGCTAGGATTGAGGTATTGGAGTTTTTATTCATTGATTAGGGCATTTTAGTTTATGTATTTGTTTATTAGCATAAGGTCCATGACGTTTCGGCATGAGGGCGCTGCACGAAGCTCTTCTGCCGACGGCAGAGCGAAGAATGAACAACTGTTCCCTGGACTGTCTTCCACTTCCCAGCAGCACGTCATACCACCCTTTTCTACTTTCCTTTCTATTTTTCCCCCACCAACCCCAAAGTTCACGGACACGGAAATAGTAAATTTAAACATCTGGTTTTAACCGTAGGCCATGTTGTCAATAGCATCGGCCCCATTGCAGGCTCGTTAACTCCGCATTGTCTTGTTATATGGCACTCGACCTCTTGAGCTCATCGAATGTGGTAGCCAAAGCTATTACCTCGCCACCTACAAAGTGTTTACGTGATAGACAGACAGATATTCAAACCTCGAGCCCTTGAACTAAGATTGTTGGACGGTATCTAGCAATCCCCGACCACGACACATTTGCGTCCTAAGTCCGTGTGTATCAACATTTCGGGAGAGTATAAAATCACCCAACCGAGATCCGAATGGGTGTCACAGTCCTCTGAATGTGACCCAAGCCAAATAACCTTGCCGTGTTACAGCTCATGCCATGGAAATAAACCGTTAGAAAGGCATTGATACAAGAGCAGCCAGTGTGCAAGGAAGCCAATTGCTGATTTAGAGATTGCCTCGCTACCTGTTACAAAAAAAAAGTAACACTGAAGCTGGCACTCGTACTATGCAAGAGTGAAATAAGTGCTGATTTGTGTGAAAGTATTTACCAGATAATTTGAAATTTGTCTAGAATTAAACAAGTTATAATCAAGTAGGCTTGCATCCGATGTCTGGGGTAGAATGGGGGCATCTTCGCTGTTCGTCATCTTACAGAGTAGTGACCACCGCGCATCACGGGTGCGCACTTTCCCCTCCCCCTGGTTTTTTTCCGCTGATGTCACAACCACTACCCGATGTTGAAACCCCTTTGGGTTTTTTCCCGGTGACTTATACGTGGGGTCAGTTTGGTGGGTTGACAAGACAAGTCAAGACAAGAATAGATCGTGACCTTGAAACTGTGAGCTAGGTCATTGACTCTGGAAACCCTCGGGTTTTTTCCATGGGTTGCAATGACTAGTTGCAACTGATGTTGCAACTAGTCATCGCAACCCATGATTTTTTTCACAGCTAGAGAGCATTGATACAGCTCTAACTATGCACAATCAGGGGCCTTGGAATCCACAGTTAGGGCCTCTATCCCCGCCACAAAAGTCTAATAAAATAGGTTGTTTAGTATCGTCTGTCGAAATGAATGGATGGAGTATCCGTCATGGACCGGAGGAGTAAGGTAGAATTGTTCCAGAGTTTATGTGGAGTGAGGAAGAGTATAAAACTACCCCACAGTTCACATGAGTGAAATTCGAATCCCTGACCTCCCCCCTGCCGTAACGATATTAGCATGACATTTAGGTTGTGTACCCAACCCCGATACCACTTAAACAACAAAGAAATTTAAAGCTGCCGTATTTAGCTTTTACAAAAAATTCATAATTAATACAATTATGAAGACCTTGACATTATTTAATGTCCGCAAATATATTTTGATGAAATAATATATAACAGGGCTGAATACATGGCAACAGTTTGGTAGGTCGACAAGACAAGAATATATCGTGCCCATGACTGATGGCGAAATGGTTTTCCCTGGCGCCAGGTTGGCGGGAAGACAAGACAAGTCAGGACAAGAATAGAACGTGACTTTGGCAACAGGGGTTTTCCCAATGACGTAATCGTGACCATGACACCAGTTTGGTGGCTCAACAAAACGAATCGAGACAAGAATAGATTGTGAGGTTATTGAACCTATTCTTCTTCTTGTACCGCATGATGTCGATCGAGGGGGAATTGGCTATAAAGAGGGGCGCCCATTTGTTGTCTATTTATAAGCGTTTGTAGAGCAGTTCAAAATGGATAAGTTACGGCAGCTGGTAAACATTGTTGACGCCGTGCAGACCGTTAAATTGTGTGATCTAACCGTAGATCAAAAGTACTTGGTGGACAAATAAAAAGCGGTCAATACAAAGTTTGGGAGACGCCTAATAGCCAATCTAGATGGCGATTTTTATGTATTTTTACCCTATCGTTTTGGTACTCTAACAGATGAAGACGTGTGTGAGCTTAATAAAGAAAAACTGGTATTTACCTGTGCCGGAGTAAAACCCCGTTCACCTACTATTGTGAACTTTGAATGAGTTTAAGAGACGGTGCAGTTAACAACAACAACATTGGGCAGCGAAGCAGTTAATACATGTGCATCGTGAACCCTACAAACCATACAGCACGTTTAGTTCTCTGGTACGTTCACCATGCTTAGAACCAGCTATATTAATTTTATGTGTGTGGGTCATACGATTGCGGGGCGTGCCTATATGACTGTAGAGAATATTCAAAGCATGGCGGTGAGCGATAGACATGTAATTTACAAAGTAGAGTAGCGAGGCTACATCGAGTATTTCGACTCTACCTGTCACACGATAAGAGCGACTGAAGTAATAGCCTACCAGAGAATCTAGGAGACTTACATGTGTGATATGACATGCGCCATGTATAATTTGAGCAAAGGGGACGTTGTGGCAGTGTTGCCCCGGCCACCGCCACCACCCTTCCGAGCTTCACACCACTCCTCACCGTCTTTCACGACGATGCAGCCACCGCACCCGTTCCCAGAGACACAGGCGTACCCGCCCCCAGAGTCACAGGCGTACCCACCCCCAGAATCACAGGCGCACCAGCCCCTAGAGTCACAGGTGTACCAGCCCCCAGAGTCACAGGCTTACCAGCCGTCAGATTCACCCTAATATCCGCCACCAGAGTCGTTTACCTACCAGGCATCAGATTCACCAGCGTACCCACCATCAGTGGAGGAGGTAAAGTCCTAAGAACTCCTAAATCTCGAGGATTTAACAATGTACAAAAATTATTCAAATGTTAAAATCATAGGTGAAGCGCCCGACGACTACATAATCGGTATGGGCATTTTCGGTAACGTTTTCCTTACAAAGTCACTCTATTATTTGGATTGTAAGTGGTTTAAATCTAAAGCAGGCTGTATGATATATCTCGGAGGACAAAGTGTGATATTTAAAAGTGAATTAATAAACTAGGCGTGCTTATGTGTTTGTAGCACTGTGCTGGCGTTATCGGAGCTAACGGTGACATTTACAAAAAAAAGTTATAGAGTTTGTGAGTAGAGTGAGTGTTTGTTTTTTCTCCCAGGGATATTTCTTGCGCTGCATCTCCAATTGACATTATGCCATTTAAATGTGGCATTTGTGGGGTCCTACGCAAAGCTCTCCAATCTTATTCGACACAAACATCAATGTCATTAAACACCTCCAAATGCTGCTCACCAGGCTGCCTGTTGGGACGAGGAGGTATTGTGCAGTGCGTTAGGCCTGATTGAGAAAGAGGAATACAATCTTGTCAAGTGCTTAAACGAACTCTAGAAAAACAAAAGTTATAACGTTGTGCTATTGGAAGAGACCATCAATTAACGGAATGTTATTGTGCTTGAGTTTGTTGGAAGAGTAAGATTGCCGGGTAAAAACTGTGGAGACATTGTCAATATACGCTCTAGCACCTCTCAGCGTATCCTGAACTATTTGGAGGGGTCTCCTACTCATGTTTTAGATGGTAGATGTATTTTATTAGGTAAAAGAGTGAATATATGTTTTTCTTGCTATGTATTGATCAAAATACCTAAATAATATTGTTGCTTGTTGTTGTTATGAATGTCTTAAATTAAACAATTGCTGATTGTCAATAAAAAAACTGCCAATAAAATATAATTTTTTAATCCCTAAATAAGTTGGTTATAGAATCAAAGACCTGAAGGAAATGGCAACATTGTTTTAAATATTCATATAATTATTTCTAATAAATTAACATTTTTTTAGTGAAGTGATTGAGGAGCTCAGGTTAACTAACGTAATTTATAAGTCTAATTGTAGTGCTTTTAATGAAACAAACAAATTATTTGTAACACGTACTAAAATATATAAAATGAATATTATTTTACATATACCCAATTAATAAGTACTGTGATTACTTCGTAGATTTTAGAGTGCTACCCAAAGAAAAAGTAAATGTGTTGAATTGTTTTATTCTGAACGTTTCAACTTATCCATAATACTTGAGACTGAGCTTCTAAGTCAAATAAACTTGTATTTATAGGATGGGAGAGGGAGAGGTATTTGGGTGTAGACGTTAAATACAAACATAGCAGTTATTATGATATTTATTTACACAAATAAAAGTTTTTACAAATATGTCTCAAACCATGAAAAGTATACTTGGAAGAGAAAATGATACTAATAAAAATATGTAAACATTGTTTTAAATATTATTCATGTAATTATTTTTAATATATTTTAATTTTTAGTGTAGTGATTTAGGAGCTCTTGTTAAATAACAATAATAACGTAAGGAGTCACTTAAACAACAAAGAAATTTAATGTACGCAAAAAATATTTTGATATAGTAATATATTTATCTTTTTACAAAAAAAAATTCATAAGTAATACAATTATGATGATCTTGAAATTATTTTAAATTAATATGTTGTTACGTTTTAAATATGAAACTATTGATGTTGACATAATATATATAGCATTTACACTAAACAAATTAGCCACTTAAACAACAAAGAAATTTAATGTTCGCAAAAAATTTTTTTTTTGATATAATAATATATTTAACTTTTTACAAAAAAAATTAATAAATAATACAATTATGAGAATCTTGAAATAATTTAAATTAATATGTTGTTACATTTTAAATATTAAACTATATACGTTGATATAATATATATAGCATTTACACTAAACAAATTATCCACTTAAACAACAAAGAAATTTAATGTTCGCATAAATATGTTGATATAATAATATATTTAACTTTTACAAAAAATCATAAGTAATATAATCATGAGGATCTTGAAATTATTTTAAATTAATATGTTGTTGCGCTTTAAATATCTAAGTCAAAATAATGTGGCATCAGCTTGCGCATCACTGAATCTACATCAAAATCATCATAGTTGGAATGGTGTTTGATTTTAAAACTGGTGAAGGGGATGCTAATGTTATTAGTGGAATATTATTCTCTATTGAAAGTTTTGGCATCCTAGTAGTTCTTCTAGCTCACATTGCGAGCCTCCGGGCAATACGCACTGTTCTAACCCTCGGAGACCACATGCGTGAGATAGGTGAGGTAGTCTGAAAACCCGAACCTTGAGACCGGCGGTTTTGAAACGTGGATGCATGCGTGTCTGAGGGTGCCTGATGGTCCTCGTATCTGGGGGTACCTGACGGTCCTGCGTGTCCGAGGGTGGCTGTCGGGCCTGCGTGTCAGAGCGTGCCTGATGGTCCTGTGTGTGTCTGAGAAAGCCCGGGTTTTGGCCCCCCGGGGACTGTGTGCTGGGGATTTGGGTGGAGAGCCGTCCTCGGGATCAACGGTGGGTGGAGGCAGCTGCTCCCTCGAAGGCCGTCGGCGGACGACGTCAGCCAGATAGGCGACCATAGCCTCTACGAGGTTATCCGCCAACTTCAGACATTCACTGTTCTGTGCAATTGCAGCTGCCTGCTCTACATGCGTCAAACCGTCAGCGCTCCACCAGGTCTCATCTAAACAATTATGATAGATTTGGTGCATTAAAACTCAGTGCACCATGCTAAGAGTTAAAAAAAAAACCTAGATTATATCAGGTTTTGTGCGATACATCAATATAGATCAGTATTAACAGTGTTCATAGGTTCTAGTACAATAGAGTAAATATTATTTATTTATGATCTTTGGTGTAGTGTTTCTACAACAATGTAGATACCTATTAGCGTATTTCACAAATCTTACGAGTTTTTAATATAAATATATAAAATAGTGAGAGAGAGAGAGAGAGAGAGAAGAGAAGTCTTTGCTGTGCACCGTACCATTTAAATAACTTATAGCTTACTTATTTATTAACGAGTGAGAAAACTTCTTCGTGTCAATCAATAGCAGACAGCTATTATAAATACAGTCACTAAGAAAGTTTGGATTTTAGGCACACATAATAGTTATCGAGATTTTTTTTGGTCACACCCGAGACTCGTGATAGAGAAAAATATGTTACGTTCATGATTATATATATATTTATATACAACGTGTATCTATATCTATATCTCTCTCTCTCTCTCTCTATATATATATATATATATTATATAACGTGCATCTAAAACATTGCATCAAACTTTGGCAGGCTATTCCTTGGGTGAAAATAGAATAATTCACATCAGCAACCTAGGGTCCATCCTGAATATTAAGGGTGATATACACCCCTAAACATAGAGCTAAAAACGACTATTGTGTGAAATATTATGAAAACTGATTAAGGTATTACAACGAATCTTTGTATACCACTTATTGAAACCTTGATCATTAATAAACTAAATGTGCTGTTACCGTAACCTACCCCCATCATGTAAAAAGGGGGGGTTGTAACACTTTTTTCTGCAATAAAATGTGTCAGAGTAATTATTACTAATTTTGACTTGAGATTACAAAACAAGGATTAAAATTAACAAAAAAAGGTGTCTTGGAGAAACTGTCTATTTTTCCCCGTTTCCGAGATAATTATGCATGTTTGATTTCAAAGACAAGTGTTAATTCCTGCCAGGTAGGCAACCAGTATAGCTGTTACGTAGCCACCACGCTCTCCTCACCTTAATCCGTTAGACTTCTTTTTGTGGGTCTTTTTCAAAGCTTTGGTGTACGAGACAGCCATTGATTCCGAGGAAGACCTGTTAGCCAGGCTAGGTGCTGCATGTCAGTTCAAGAAACACCACGTGTTTTCGATAGATTACGCCAGTCATTGATACGCCACCTCAATTAATGCGATGACGTTAGGAGCCACTATTTTGATCACTTGCTATGAATCTGCTTTTGAAGCTAGGAATTAAAACATACAAGAACTACAATTAGTATTTCTTAATTTAACTTTCAATACTCCAGTGAGTGTAATGATTAAAATCCCACCCAAGTGTGAACTGTGTAAGCATAACTTACTAATGGGATAAATAGCAACACATCGGAGCTTATGAAGAAGGAAAAGTATATGAGTCTCTCCATCATTACACACAAATCAGACTTGTTTACCAAATTTACGTGATATATAGTCCACGTGCCGGACGACTGCAGCGCAAAGTAATACTGCGATTCTGGTTGACTACCTGGCAGGCATTTACACTTGTCTCTGAGCTCAAACTTGTGTGCTTTTCTCGAAAACGGAAAAAGCTAGACAGTTTCTCTCGGCACCTTTTTTTGTTAATTTTAATCCTTGTTTTGTAATCTTAAGTCAAAATTAGTAATAATTACTCTGACACATTTTATTGCAGAAAAAAGTGTTACAACCCCCCCCCCCCTTTTTTCTGCATGATGGGGGTGGGTTACGGTAACAGCACATTTAGTTAATTAATGATCAAGGTTTCAATAAGTAGTATACAAAGATTCGTTGTAATACCTTAATCAGTTTTTATAATATTTCACACAATAGTCGTTTTTAGCTCTATGTTTAGGGGTGTATATCACCCTTAATATTCAGGATGGACCCTAGGTTGCTGATGTGAATTATTCTATTTTCACCCAAGGAATAGCCTGCCAAAGTTTGATGCAATGTTTTAGATACACGTTGTATATATAAAAATAAAGTGTGAGCAAGAAATTAGCCAAGATATTAAACAAGAAGCTAGTATTTTAGGCACACATAACAGTAAATGTTTTATGATTCGAACCCAGGACCCTAGACCACTGCTATAGGAAATGATAGGCACCTATGAATATTTTAAGGGTAATTATGAAATTAGCCAATATATTAATGAATATTTGGCAAACAGAGAATAGAACTGGGAACCCCTCTCACGGACAGATTAAACCTTTTCTCTGTTTGTTTGAAAGAATATACAATTTAAATGAAATTCTTTTAATCTATGCCCCAAAAAACACAGTATTTTGAATCAGACAAATAATGTCCGATGATCGGTTAGCTCAAACATTGTTTATGAATAGATTCAAAAAATGTTATTCAAAGCACTTATATTTTATAGCAGGAATTAAAAAAAAAAAGACCGCGTTTAAATCAGTCACAAATTTAACCCTGTAAAATAAACAGCCAACTTAAAATTAAATAGTTGACTCAACCCTTAATGTCCGATAACCGGTTAGACCAAAATTTTGACTCAAACATGGTTTATGAATAGATTAAATAAATGTTAGCTTTTAAAACAGTCACAAATTTAACCCTGACAAATACGCATTCAATTTAAATTAAATAAATCACGTTTTAAATTATGTAAAGAAGATCATTGAATTACCTGATGTGGATGTTGATAAATTTTCCACTGTCTTGATTAATCATCCGCTCCAATCAAAACCCTCTTTCACCATAGAGCCAGTGACCCGTCCTTTCTAATTTAGATCAAAATAGAATTGAGAAAATACTAATGGTTTCATCATCGATGGTATAATATTAATTTTCAGCCACGCTTATTGTTTTAAATTGGCTCGATAAAATTGAAATTAAAAAAACTGTTAGTAACGATACATATTATAACGTATCGTCTTTTATTATATTCAACATTAAACTATTATATTAGGTGATCATTAATGATGTTAGTCTAGAAAATAATTATTTAATATACAGCCAATCTTTTTATGAGTCATAAATTTATAAAGGAATAAGAACATTACAGGATACTACGGGTTAACTAAATAAATAAATGGTGACAGAAGAACCTGGGATTCGAATCCCTGTCGTGAATGTGTACTGATGCCGGTTTCCTCCCTCGTCATATACGGTTTGTGTCCAGGACGGTTAGTAAGCAGACACATTTTGTTTTATACCATCATACGGATGCGGGTACATTTATACTTCTAATTCAACTCTACAAAATGTCTCTATGGTTTCCTGTTTCACTTCTGATCTCTCTGACGGGTAGTAAGCCGCAGTTCTAAATACTGATAAGCTTTACATTGCGGCTAACTATTATTGTTATTAGCACCGCGTCTTACTACCCGTTCGGGTTATACGCACTTACGCTAATGTGTAATGGTAGGGTGATTGTGAGATGAAATGGAGGACCTACAGTTTAACGTGGAATCCGAACCACGGTGGCGGCCTGACATTCCCCACATTCACAAGTTGTGATTAATACAAGTCTTGTCAGAGGTGAAGGAAGGGTTTGGTAATCAGATAAATCTGTGCCGAGACCGAGGATTGAACTCCGGACCCTCAGCACAGAAGTCCGACACCTTACCCCTAGACGACCAGGTCACCTCATTGCGGCTAATAATAGGGACCTTTACACAAGTGCAGTTACACAAAACTCTAACCTTTGGAGGAGGGGGTTGTAATCTCTTGACATTGTCAGACAAAGAACATAGAAACAGATGACGTGAAATCTAGCTGGGGATCCTTGGTCAGAGATGAATTAGTTTGTCATCAATTTAAAAGTACCTTCCTATGAAAATTTGATTTTATTGGAACTGTCTTAATATTAAACAAGGGCAGAGTCTTCACGGATGGTCAATTAACGCTAAAAAATCTTTTAAAATTTATACCTGTCCCTCCGGATGGCTAATAGTGTCCCCCCCCCCTTTAAGATCTAATCTCGTATCACTTGTAAGTATGTTTCTCAACTACCTTAAGTGCCTGCTCAAGCGACCTCAATCAAAGCGAACGCGCTCGCGCCATCTAAATTTGTATACTTACCTCGAGGGGCGCATGGTCTAAGGCGTCACTAGATGACCGATGACAGAGTGATTGACGTTTGAAGCAAAAGCGGGGTACACATTAATGACGCTGTCCACGGTGATGTACGGATCCGTCAGGTACTTGTGGATGCCCTTATAGTCGTTAACAACGGCTACGTGTGGTAAATCGGGTATTTGCCCAAACTTTCCCCATAGTGAATTTAAAAATAATCTAGCCAGAGTACGGAGACCAAGGTTTTTACTAACAGAATCTAAATCGAGTATTACCCCTTCCTTTTCCTCATAATTTTGAATACAAGCTAACTTCTCATCCTGTGAACTACAACACTCTGGCCATCCGCTGACTTCTTGTTAAATTTTCTAAAAGTATCCATGTACCCATGAAATAATACGCCCGACCGTGTCTAACGATCGTAGACAGATACATTGTACTCCCACACTTCGTGTACGGCTTCAACAGTGTAACCTATCTCAACGGTTTTCCGGATCTCGTCAATCAAATAGCGATCTATTTGTCATTGTGCTGCCATGATTCTTGGTTCTTCTCTTCCCCACATTTTCTATACAAGATGAATATTAACTTGTCGCGCCTCCGTGTAGGCAATATGGGCATGAACGAATCCCGCGGAGGCGTCACGGTAAATTTTGATATGAGTAGTAATAGCGCGACTATAAATCGTGGCAATAAGCCAAGAACTGACGTATCAGATATGGTGACACATTTGAACGTCACAGATTTGAATAATATTAAGTGACTGACGTCATAAGATAATTAATTGTGTAGGAGTGTTTTATAGTGACGTCATAAGATAATTGTGGTTTAAGTACCGACGTACATTATGTCAGTAGGACGTAATGAGGTCATATTAAAAAAAAGTTATATGCTCTTACTACGAATATATAATTTAAATGAGAGGGAAATATTACTAGAAATGAAAAAATAAATACAAGTTTTTTTCACATTGAATTATACTAAAAAAATATACATATTTCACAATTTATTATTGTTATCCATAAAAATAAAAAGATCGTCATACAGTGACAGATAGTCAAAATATGGGATAGGATCGGATGGGTCTACAAACGATTTGGAGGCGAGGCTATTGTCTATGTACATCGATACATTAGGGTGATTTAGATATTTTACATGGCATGTGATATATTTTTCAAGATTGTACAGAGTTTTTAATTCGTCCGTAGACATGTAGAATTGAATGTTTTTATCACTCAGACACAATTTCCACACGCCGAAAAGTTTTTTCACCACAATGTTAAAGTCGTCCATGCTGGACTCGAAGTTTACACACGTCTGCACACAGTCGGACCAAAACGGCATTTCTTTGACGAGAAAGTTCCATTGCGCGACGGTGAGTATTAGACGCTTAGAATTTGATGAAAACATCACGTGAGAGTAAAAGTTGCGGTCAGGGAAGAGGCCCACCGCCACGTGTTTGTTCTGTTTGTCGTTTAGGTAGAAAGTCTTGGTTAGCAACGACGGTGATTCATCCTGCACCATATTACTGCTGCACGTCACCTTCTTCATCGCTGTCTGCGTCTAGACTGATGACCTGTAATCAACAGTCGTCACAATTAAAGCTATTATCGTGGTCGTCGTCGTCGTCGTCGTCGTCGGTGATTGGACAAAATTTATACAATTTCTCGGCGCTGTGAAATCTGACGAATCGTGCCAAAGCGTTTGCATTTTTTAACGTGCACGGGGTGATGTCGTGACAAGGGGTGGTACACCCCCAACAATTAGAATTGATCAAAACCACAAAGGGAAATTTATAGTCCTCGCGTAGTGGGATGAATGTCCGGCCTGTGAGACGGGACAAGAAATTTCCTTTTTGTTTATTATATGTGTAAGGCATGACGGCTTTATCTAAATTTTGGTTTAGAATTGGAACCAATTTTGAGTAGCACAAGCCGGTGGTTTTATTGAATTGATAGCACGAGGATTGTTTCTCGTCGATGAAAACTATGGATAGCTCGGTGACCACCCACTCCTTATTAGAGTTGACAATAAATGAAAAATCAAAGATGGCCGACATGATGATGTTCATATATCAGATAATTGAATACAAATGATTAAATAAAACTATAGTATACCTTTTATATCTGATGCTGGAACACACGTCTGGGCACCGCTGCTAGTACACCTTGGACAGAGGCCAAAGCGACGTTTGAACAGCGTGACGGCCAATCGGTCGTTCTTGCACGAGTCGGCGGTTGAGAACAGGTCTGTGAATATCTTCAGGCTCCAGCCGGCGTCCTTGGCAACGGCAAAAAAACAGAAATAGTGTCCGCACACACCGGAGGCTATGGCTTGGAGTCGTTTGCGGTTGTACGTCCATCGTGTCGAGTGTTTATTCAAGAATCTAGTCATCGCTAAGCTCGGTCTTCTGGCATATGTATCAAAATACTCCCCAAATTTTGAAAAATATAGAGCCACCCTATGAGAACCGGGTTTAGTGTAAGGGTCTAGATTGACCACAAATAAGGCGGGACGAGTGAAATTTTGAGGTAATTTGTCCGAAGGAAATGTCCCTTTATAGATTGAAATTTTTCCCCGCAGCAGCAGTGTGTCTATTTGATGAGAATTCATGGTGTTAATAATTAATTTTCACCTCCCGATTAGAATCTATCGACACCGTCCTCTCGTACTCAGAGTAAAACAAACAGGTTATGGTGGTGTCAAGTTCTGTCTTCAACTGTAACTCAAACCTCACGTTCCCTCTGTCTGAAGGCTGGTGTGCGAGTCCTGTCCTGCACTGTCGGGAGTCAAGTCGAAGGCCAACATAAAGTAACCTTTATTGAACATGTCTCGCGTGATTAAATGCCCGTTGTTTTGATGGTGTATGCCCAATCCCGAAAACAATGTGTCATAGGCGAGGGTGGACGTGCCAACGTTGTCAAATTTATCAAAATGGGCAAATGTTTTGGGATTCCATTTACATACAGGACGAAACGATCAAGGTTTCTATGAATGAGTTGAAACGGATTGGTGTTCAAACTGCCCACAAACGCATCGTTTGACACCATTGTGAATAAAACAATTTTAGGAATAACACCTTGAATAACATTATTTAAACTCACAGACTTGGATCCTTTGGGTACGGTCACAGACTTGACGTCCACTCGATTGATGTGGTATTGGGACGGCTTTCGTAACAGTGTCTTTTCTATAGCGAGTGAAATAGTCGGTGACACTTCCACATGTTTCACAAAGAGGGTGGCGTCTAAAATTTTCAACCGAACGTCGGTATTTAATTTTCCGCGTCTGTGAGCAGATAAAACTATCTTTTGTTGCGAATTAATTTAACGCGCAACGATACATTTTTAATAGCAAATGTGAAATATTAAAAATGTCGGCGTGTAAACGTCCCACCAAGTCTACCGGATGTTTTAACAAGTCTAATCTCGTGGCGAAGCCTTTGTTCTCTATGGATGCAGCGAGTTCAACGTTAGCGGCAGGGGTATCCAAGAACCACATACCATTCACCAGGTGGGTGTCGGAGGCGTCTCTAACGTAATTAGTTAAAGTCTCTAAATAAGCCCTGTAGGCATAGTTGTCGGTCGAGGTTGTAATAGGTGTTTCGTTGAGAGAGATATTGATTTGACTGAATAAAGAATTTAACAAGTTGTTGACGCATCCGATTTTATTGTCGGCTGTGACCGGTGTCCCGTCCCCTTTCACCAGTTGAATATGAAGATATAATTTAATCGAAGAGAGGTCCCGAAAGTACTCTCCGTCTCCGGGGAAAAAAACTCTGAGCGTCATTGTCCACGGAAGTGATGGGTTTGTATTCGACCACTTTATTATTTTTAATTACCGTTTGAATGCATTTTTCGTCGAAAAGATCGAGTTCTGTTTTTGAACACTCCATAATTAATCGAAAATATCTTTTTTAGCTCTCTTGTTCCCTCTTGCTCTGGCGCCCACCTTCGAATGAAGTCGTTTACGCTTTTTTACCCTTTTTAAGCCACGTCCCTCGACAGCTTGTGTGACGCACATTTTAACTATATCACCGACTTTTTGACCGGGTTCGCGTGTCACTATGTCGGCTAGAATGTGCGAAACTGTTTGTAACGCTTGTTTTCCCACCGCTTTCGCCCCCCTCATAAACAATGGTTTGATAAATCGAAATAATCCGCCCAAAAACGATCCGAGGCCACGGCCCCTCTACATTTTATAACTGGCGTGATAGAAGGGACCGATGTTTTCTCTCTCTCCCTCCATTGCTAAGACTAAGTCAAATTACTACCCCCCGTATCTATTTATCTAGTTTTTTTCTCTCTAAAATGTAATGCCGCTACGGTGGGCACGGGACCCGATTGAAAATTCACTCGTTCGCCAAACTTTGTGTATAAGCCTATACTTATAGAGTCAAAATTACATTTCTCGATGGGAAAATAGAATATAGGAAAGAACACGTGATGTGCGGTGGCGGAGGGGAACTGTATGATTCTAATCCATTTTACATACGAGTTGCCTAGCAACTGTGGTCCTATAATGTCTGTGTACACAAAGACAGGCTCCGTTGAACTAGAGCCGGGCAGTTTACGATTTGGTCGCAAAAAGACCCCCTTAATATCCTCGCTCATAAAATCCTTCATATGTGTATTAACCGCATTAAGTGACTCTATGCTGGGTAGTCTGTTTCGAATGGTTGTAATTAAGTCTCCGATACCCACATAGAGATGAACAGGAAATTCTATTTTAAATTTTCTTTTCGCCACCGTAAATGAAATTGTGTTTTGAATCGTGTAGTTATGGGTGACTTGTCGGGCGTCCATGCACCCTTTTGTTTTTTAATCTCAGTTAACATTGTTTGATCGCGAAGAATGTACCATTGAAATTCAGATATTAAAACCTCTAGATCGCCTTTATCACTTATCGAGCTCTTAATTTTATTATAAAGCTCCTTAAAGAGGTGAAATCTTGTTGAGAAAACGAAACACGGCCCACTTGGGTCACCACGACGTTTGCCGTCAATTCTTTATCTTTGGATAAAATGTTATCTTCGAGACTTTCAAAACACACGAGATAGGATAATTCAGCTAGTCCCACCTCCCACCGGTCGTGTTCTAGCCGTATGGACTGTGCCAATTTTGTAGTATAGTAAGAGAGTGTATTATTCTCGTAATATTCAGCGCTCAAATCTGACGGCAGTGCTACATAAAATTGACTCATATTGGTTTATTGTTAGACGCAGGCACCCAGCTGTTGAAATAACTTTCGTATCCTTTCCACTTGACTAGATGATGTTGAATGCCTTTAATCCGCTTACTCTGTACTATTTTATCTATTTGAAAAATCGTTGGACGACGCACGCGAACTAGTTAGTAGTTATAAAAATGTCCCTCAATGGGCCGCCCCTGGAGATCCTGTAACGAATAGACCGGTTGGGGAAGTCTAGGAATTACTTTAACTATGCTAAATATTTCTCGTATAAAATTAGCCTCGTATCCTTTGTCAAAAATCATTTTTTCTTTACTTATGCGCACATGATCGCCTACCTTGAACAAAATTTTCCCTATTTTAATTTTAGACCACCGCTTTCAGAGCCGCAATAGTATTTTAAGTATGTGAATAGGTTTGACTGAAGCCGGAGCCATTCCTATAGTCGAATGAACACTAGCGTTATAATTTTGAACTAGCTTGCCCAGCACATCGACGTAGTTGTGATTGTTGAATGCGGTGAAATATTTCCACATTTTAGTTTTCAGTGTGCGATTGAAACGTTCCACGATGGCCCCCTTTATATCTGGATTATGCAAATGATAGAAATGAACGCCCGCTTGTTTCAAAAAGGTTCTAAATTTAGAATTTAAAAATCCCCTTCCCTTGTCCGACTGAATAGAAAGTGGACGCCTTTCCTTAAAAATCTTTGTTATAGCCACGGTGATGTCTGCGCCCGATTTTGTTTTAAGTGGTATAGACCACGCGTACTTTTAAAATACTTCAATAATGTTTAGAATATAGTTGACGCCCCTGTTGTCCTTAATTAAAGCTCTCATATCTACTAGACCAATCTCCCACACATTCGATATTGGTCACTCTGTACGGGTTACGTGGGAACCTTTTTCTTAAACTACGGTGAAGAGTGTACGCGTCCTGCCCGGTTAACCATTCGTCTACTTTTATTTTATCTTACATACTGGCCTTTTTAAGTTTTGCGAGGGTCGAGAAGGCCGAAGGTCATGGGAGATTGTAATATAATTTTTTTAACGTGGCGCTCATCTTAGCGTGTTCCAACGCGGTCTGGCGGGAAACAGTTTAGAAATGATTGTTTTTTTTTCAAACCTCTACTGGACGTTATTTTCGCGTAAGGATCAAAGTTTTGTAGATGAGCGCTCGTGTCAATTAGTATGTCTTTATATTTTTTAAACCACTCTCTGTAATTATATCTTTATTTACGTTTCTTTTAGTCAACAACTCCCAAAGTCCTTGCGTGCCTTTATAATGTGTGTTACCCAGGTATATATCGTTATCGTCTACGGTGAAACTCGAATTGCCAATTTTAAAAGTATCCCCCTCTTTTCTAATTCCAAATATAGGGTCTGTAGACATTCTCCTGTGTACATACGGTGATAAATATTTTCCGGCTATGTTACCGAATAATTTGGATGAACCTGTTTCAATTTCATCAGATTCTGATCTAGGCACAAAATATGACTCCCCTTCCACCCACCCCTCCTCCTTCTCTGGAGAGTCTACATTAATAGGACTGCTTTGATATGTGGCCTCGTCTGAAAGGAATCGAGGTGGAACCGGCTGTCTCCTAACTAAAGGTCGTTTTCTTTTTACTTTTCGTGTACCTCGTGCAAGGTCGACCGGTCTACGTTTTAATACTGCGGGGCCCACGATAGGTATTTTAATTGGTTGTCTCGCTCTCTCCCTGTCTGTTAAATAACGCTGTTGATGCTTTCTAAAACTAGCCAATCTTTGATAATCATCAATTTTTTTTCTAGATTTCAGAATATTTTTCATCTGTACAAAGTCGGTGGCGGTGTCGTCATCGTGTTTATCGCGAAAAAGATCGGGTGGTACGAGAAGCATCTGTTAAAGTTGTGTCATATTATTTAACCAATGCCCCGACAAGAGCGGAAAGAATAGCCGGTAGAATGATGCTTAGGAACCCGCCCGATTGATCGACGATATTTCTTTTTCTCTTCAAAGAAATACCTCTGCTAGCCAATTTTCGCATACAGTTTTTATACTTTATTAATTTTTGCTTATCTCTTTTACTAATTTTAATATTATTGTTTAATGTGTTTAACGAACATTCACCAAGTGTTGTTATAACATCCGGGTCGACGACTTTAAGAATAGCTTTGCGCAATTTAGGACTGGCCGTTTTCAACACCGACAGTACTTGTCTATTTTTCTTGACTAGTTTCATCTAGTAGTCTAGCGGGGACAAACACTTTGCAAATAGTGTAAAATATGTCCGTTTTGAAGCGCAGGCGTTCGTCCGCGTTCTGACTCAGATCAAAGAGTAAATACCTGTGAGGTTATTCGGTTGCTTTCCTTTAGATTCTTTGTATTTCGGATGGATTATCTGGATAAACTTGTCTAGCTAGATAGTTTATCTGTGTTTGATCACGCGGGTTTTTAAACACCACAATGTATTTAGCGTTTAGCAAGATGTCACGAGACTTATTTCCCTGACGGAAAAGATTTTGTGTGATCAGAATAACCGATAGGTTTCTATGATGACTACCCTTGGTAAAAAGTTCACTCACTTTATTCGAATAGACCTCATTCATTAAATCGTCCAGCACAATGAATTGAGGTCTGGCCATAATTTTAAAATAGAAATTGTCCGGTACACCTTTGTGTAGTGTGACGTGTTGACTTGAGGGAATAGAATTTCTCTCGCCGAAACACCATAGAATTCTATCAAACTTATCCACACTGCACACCTGTTTTAAATTTAACAGAAAATTCTCTACAAAAGTAGTTTTCCCACAATTAGACGGTCCCGCTAATATCAGTGTGAAAGGGTGTACAAACACAGACATCGATGTGCACTCGTCTGGTGTTGCTTTAAAACTAAAAAATAAAAATTACTATTTCAAATTTATAGTAGTGGCGACAAACCAATCTCTAAAAAATTTTACGTTCGAAATCGTACAAATTGAATTTAATTTTTTATATTTATGCCCGAAACTTTTATCATAATTATGATGGATCCTATCTTTCAGGGAGGGACACCCCAAGTCTATCATATCAATAAAAAGTTGTTTTTTATCCACAATTTCCATTAAAAAAAATTATTTTTCTCCCCCTTTTCATAAATTATAGTCGAGTCGAGAGTGGCCATTTTTATAATTATATTAAATTGATCGGAGTTCATATCCCCATCGTCCCATTGCAGACCTTGATGATTATATGTGAGCCAATCACATTGTTTTTTAATATGCCACGGTAATTTTGAAAAGGAATATGGTGACTTAAATGTATAGTGATGTACATCACTTCCACCCATATATATTATACTACATTATTTTATTATAAACTTATTGCATTCATCTTTAAACCCCTGAAAATCTACAATTACATTGGTCATATTGTCGATGTTGAACCAAAACTGTAAAGGAAAAAAAACCAATTATCAGTCAATGACCAGAGACCAATGTAAAAAAAAAGTCACGTACATAAATATCACGGCTCGTCTACGACGATGTCAGACATTGTTGACATTTTTTCTTTATAGATGGTGGTCCATCAATTTGTGTTATCCCCCTATTATAATGTTTCAAACAGTATTTATAATTTTTCAATTCGTGCCTCGTAGAGGGAGAGAGTAAGTTCCAAGCGCGGTTTATATCTCTACCCTATAGTTAAATTATTCAACTCCGTGGCAGACATCAGACACAAATCCTGCTTCTTTGAGTACGCGAGGATGGACGTGTTGATTTGATCCATTATACTAAATTACAATTACCAATGACACGATCTTTTATAGGGATGTCACTCGATCCAAATCCTCCCTCCCCCGTCTGAGTGTTTGATAGCGAATCAGTGTGTTCAACTCTAGGGTAATCAATTTTCACGCATACTAGTTGAGCAATTTTATCACCCCTTTTAATTCTGAAAACAGTGTCGCCGTGATTAATGAGTAACACGCAAATATTACCACGATAGTCTTCGTCTATAACCACGGCCAAAACAACTGTTCCGTGGTGAAGAGCCAGACTAGATCGCCGAGATATTCTACCGTACGTTCCTGCCAGTAATATAATAGAAATATTTATCTTACTAAACACCTGCACGAGGGCTGTATACTGCAATTGTAGGGACTTTTCAAGTCTAGACCTGCAGAGTGTGTTGTGGCTCTAACCGGGAAAATGCTATTTCTATTTATCTTTTTGTTCTTTAATACAGATGACAGTAGAATCAGAGAGAGAGAGAGAGAGAAGAAAAATGTAAATATATATTTGATCAAACACCTGATAATTTTCTATACCAGCGGCCGGGGTTCGGTCCCAGCATCAACTATAACCGTAGGGTACGGACGTTTTGTTATTTAATCTTCTACCTTTAGTGAACACAATATTATAATTTTTTCTCTCCAACTGGGAGACAAAAATGGCGCCTCTTTTTCTTTTAATTTTTCGAGGGTTAGTCACGTGTACGGGGTTCATGTCTTTCAAAATCATGTCTTTAATAGTGGTAAAGTTTACAATCTTGGTGTTTTCATAGTTTAGTGTTATACCCCTGACCTTGGTGGTGGACCTGTATTTGTTCGTCTCGGGAACAACCACATTGTAAGAATAATTTTTCGGTCCACCAGAAAATAACTCTGTAATGCACGCGATCTCAGAGTAGGCGGTCATATCGTTTGTCATGTCACCCAACTTGTCGCCTGTCATTATGGTGTACGTGTCTGTCGGTCTTATCACACTGATATTAGAGTCCGTGTCACAGTAAAGACAAGAACCGCCCAAGTGCCTGAGATATGAATACAATTTCATACGGGCACCGGTGGTCACGTACGCGGCTATAGGCACATTGACCGTGTCAAGAGGGAGGGAGGCCTCGTCACAGTAAGTCCACGAGACGCAAGCAACCTCGTCATTGGGGAAAATAATGTTGCGAACCTCTTTGCCGGGGGTGGTGAGTAGGGAGAAAAAGTCTTTTGGGTTGTTTACAATGGTGGTCTGTGTCTTGTTCTCGTTCAATGCAAATCGTCCCCAGAAAGAGTTTAAACACAATTTGGCGAGTGCGCGCTTTCCTGGATTTTTAACAATTTCGTTTTATCCAGCACTATTCCCTCTGTTTTGTAATACTCGCTAACGTAATTGTCTTTGTCCGCGTCTGTTTTCACCCATCCAGGGTATCCAGACGCCTCCTGTTTGATCTTGAGGAACATGTTAATATACTCTACAAACTGTCCCCATTATTTGGTCTGAGGATAAAACTGGGTAATTTTATATTCCCAAAATTCGTGTACTCTAACCATCTTGTAGCCCATTTCTAGCGCTAGTCGAACCTCGTCCACTATCCATGTGCCTGTAATAGTCCTGTCAGAGTCGGTGTGTAAACAATCCCCTTGGTTCATCTCGTTTGCACAAGAGGAGCATAAACAAAACATTAATTTTGATTGTGTTTTGTAGGGCAGTACGGGGTGATACAAATTTATAGGAGGTAGAACAGTGCATTTAATTAGACCCTCTCGGTCTACAACGTCAGTGGGGCAGTCGTCGGCGACAAAAATATTTATAGGGTGACCTACAGGAAATTTAAAATATTTGCATACCCAGGGATATAAACTGCAGACATCAAGATAGACTATTTTTTCGTCGGGGTTTGTCTTGTAGTGTAATGTCATAGATTCACACCGTCCACCGTACAGTGCGTCACGTGGATTGAGTGAAGCAGTTTGAATCATGGGGTGATTGTTTAGCTCTAAATCTAGTTCTGTGTCTTCAGTCAATATTTTGTCAAAGTCACACTCTTTCATAGTTGTAACAGTGTACCCTGCGGCTCTAAATGCTCGATCTCTCAACAGAGTGCACTCGTATCGCTCGGTGAGAGTCTCTTTCGCCCCTGTTATAGTCACGTCACGGTTTGAAAGACATGTACACCCGTGGAAGAAACAACCTTCAAACTCAAAAATTTCTTTTGTCGCATCACAGTAGCCATCAACTTTCCTACCCAAAATTTCTATCTCACGCCCGTTGAAGGCGTGCTGTATGTGAATATCGGGGCGGGTTTTCTCCAGATAGACTAACCATTTTATGGCTTTCACAGACTTTCTGTCACCGCACCTGTATCCCCCCTTGGGTAGGATGGCTATCGTATCGGGGGCTAAGAACAATTTTCTAAATAATCGATTGCACGCCGACGAGATTGTGATAGATTCTCTAAAAACGTCTGTCAAGCCTATATTTAGAAATAAATGACGAAATGTACGGCAACCCTTGCGTAATACATATACGTCATCCACACAATAGGCCTCCAGCTCTGACTTATTATTAAATATATACCCCTGTCACCGTTTCTCAGCGTGACACACCATAAAGTCATTTCACTCATCCGGTTTCATATAATCCGCACCGAACATTTCGGGACCGGGCATCTCACCGATATAATTTAAATTCTTTTCTGTATTAAACAAATAGGGGTAGTGTCCTTTTTTACAGTCTAGTCCAAACGCTTTCGGATCTGTCTAAGTGGCATAGGTAGGAAACATAGGCTGTCTTTAAATTGTATGTGGTCCATTGTCATGCAAAGTATTTTAGTTCCGTCCGCGATAATTTTAGGGGTGCAGTTTAGTGATAGAAATTTATTCAGGATAAATATAGCGTCGAACGCTTTTGAATTATGCCCGAGACAAACAATTTTATTGGCAAACGGCCTCGGTTGTCTTAAGTAGTCAATGAAGCCGTCTACCGGATTATCCCAAAAGGAATGAGATCGTTTCCCGCATTGGTCACAATCCTCGTCCATATTATCGTTAAATTCACATTTTACACAATAGTGTTGTACGAGAAGAAAATTCGGTTCGTGCAAAACCAATCATTGGTTTTAGCGCGATCTTGTCTAGTCTCGAAATCATAAAATACCATTAGGTAATTATCATCAAGTTCCTTTCGACTCAACACCTGCATATAACAACGATGCGGGTTTTCTTTATTCTGTTTGTACATCGCGCAGTATGATTTAAAACATTCGTGATTACTCCCCTTTGTTTTATCACAGGTAATACACACCTGTCTTAAATCACAAACTGTTTTCTTACCGTCAATTTTATTCGATTTATGACTAGTGAAACAAGCGGCAGATCTAAAGAACCTGTTACAATTACAACAACACACTTGTTTTTTGCTTGTATACAAACATGGAGGTAAGAACATACATTGGGGGCAAGTACTCTTACATGAATGTCTTGCAGCTCTTTCAAAGCCGGTATTACATCCGTCGCAAAAATAGCGAATTGAAAACGCTGCTGCCATATTGATTATTACGTTAAAGTGATGCGTGACGTCATCGTACAGTAGGTTAATGTAACTAGTAGAAGACGCTCCCCCTCATACCACAATCCGTCTACCATCGAGAGGGTATTATACACGCGTATTTTATATTCATCCCCAAAATAACGTTGAAATTTATCGAGATGTTCGCGCCCCCCTCCCTCGGATAAATCTACGTGAGTTTTTGCGAGAAGATCATCAACAGCATTGTTAATTTTCCACCCGCTAGTATAAGATTTATAGTTAATATCATTTGTGATTTTAGCTATCGATATTACTATAGCGTGCGCCTAACAATTCGTCAATGATTTAACAACGACAATGCTCCTTTTATGATGACTCAAATAATCGTTTGGAAGGCATCTTCTTTTTAATTTCTCTACCGTTGCCCATAATCATTTTGATATGATTCACTTTAATCATCAATACATCGGCAATACCAAATCTGGCGTTACTCTGAATGACTTTTGTTAGTGTATTCATAATACTGTTCACATAAATTTGGTCACATCTACGGTACGAAACCCCGACCGGTTTATCGAGATTATTCTCCGTGTTCGTGATCTTGAGTCCAATTAAATCGTAAGGTGCCGTACCTCTAAGCAAGTATGATAATAGACTTGAGAAACACGTCTTTAGATAATGCAGTGGACTCACGCTCGTAATCATAGGCTTGAATCGAACTAAAATATCCCTGCCTAAGGAGTTGAACCGAGTATAAGTTCGTCCTGTATCTCTTATTATGGTAAATGAGTCATCAGTGTTTGTATTCCCTCCCGCATAATCAAAAATGTGTTCGCGTTGTCTGTTAATGTCTGAAGTTGAGGGTCTGGCATTGTCGCTAGATTCGTCAGTTTTAAATGATTGTTCATTTGACACTAAAAAAGATCAAAGAAAATTAATTGTTAGTTTAAATAATATATTGAGAATAGAGAAAAACACACAAAATTAAAATAAAAACAAATAAATATAGAAAAATATAAAATATTAGTTTAACTAATAAATTGAACACTAGAGAAATAATAGTAAAATTACGCTTACTTTTACCAGAGAGCTTGCTATATTTTTTTTACGTGACAACTTCTTTTCAGCCGACAAGATGGCAATGAAATGATAACTTGGTATAGTTAAATTCTCCTTTTATAGGCCTCCAGATCAATGTGTTTTTCTGAACACACCTTTCAAAATCATGTGTGTTGATTTCTACACCACACCTTTCAGCAGCGACCTGAATATCTAATTAGAAATATACGTGATCGGCCTTGGCCCTATAATCGCGTCTCGATGGCTAGATGGTTGAATACTTTGTGTGACCTGAATATTTAATTAGAAATATACGTGCTCGACCTTGGTCTCGCGTCTCTATGACTAGCTGGTAGTGAGTTGAATACCTAATTAGAAAGATAGATAGTTGATGTTGTTCACCTTGAGAGCTAGACAGTACAGAATAAATACGAAATGTAATTAAGACATTAGAATTATTAAAATGGAATTGGTTGAAGACTTGTGTTTAAACAGCCCGTCATTAATAATTCCTACTCTCATACGTCCTTAATTATCTTATGATGTCACGTACACACAATTAATTACGTGCCTCGCACTAAACATCATTCAAATCTGTGACGTCCAAATGTGTCACCATATCTGATACGTCAGTTCTTGGCTTATTGCCACGATTTATAGTCGCGCTATTACTACTGATATGCCTTCTACTCGTTCTATAAACGGACAATTTGTTTCCAAGTGAATTTTGGGGTGGTCGATAGGATATTTTTTGTTCTAGATACAATGTACACACATCCAAGTAATTGATCTCTCTACAAGAAAGGTCTGCCTCGTGGAAGAATTTGATACAATTTGTACGCCCGCCAAAGAATGAGTCCCTGGGACTGATTCTGTACACATCGTGCTGGAGTACAAATTGTTTCAAGTCCTTGTATATGCGTTTCATTGCACTAACCATAAACTCCCGCATCTCTATGACCATGTAGCCGGAATTTTTAAATTTTTGCACGTAAGCCATGGTCGCTTCATGGTGCGTCTCCATGGTCTCGTGTCGGATGTTTTTGATAGTGGTGGTCCTATCATGATAACAAAAAGGGCACCCGTGCCAATGACATTCCCATAACTGGAAGATAGTGGTAGTATCTCCAGCTTTAACAACGCTGTCTACACTTCACCCTAATACATATTCCTCACCACCGTTGCCCACATAAAACATAGAGACACCACGTTGATGGGCCTGCCAGCAGAGCCATTGTATGGAGACGTGTGACTGTTGGTCTACACACCAGTAGTCACCGTTAAGGATGATACCAATGGTATTCTCCTTAAGGTGACCTCGTTGGTAAACCAAAATGGCTGCTCCTGCAATCGTACACTCCTCTCGGAAAGGATCTACCGTTGATTTTTTCCATTAGCATGTCTCTAAATTTTAGGCATGTCTTCCGTAGGATCTCTACATCTTTCCCACAATACAGTTCCAACTCACGGTTAAAATCCAAGGAATAATTTTCTTTGACCAACACTTCATACCACTTCTCAATGTTCTCTTTTCCCTCCCTCAACCGAAATCTCACCGATGACGTAGCCCTTCTTTGTTGGAAAGGGATCCCTATATCCAAACGTTTTCTTTTAACGAAAAAATGGGAGAAATGTCCTTTGTCCAAGTACTCGTCCAAATCGAATGTCTTTGGCACCTTGGACAACGACATCGGGAGATATTTCAGCGAATCAATAAAGTGGATCGGGCCATAACGCGTGGACATAATTTTCCCACGTTTCATTATGAGCTCTGGAGTCCACATTTTACCTTCATCATGTATTTTATAGTAACATTTCAATTATAGCCTTTAGTATTATGGGCTAGGAGGCTGATGTCCTTAAATTTTGTTGTTTTAACTTGCTCGAGAAATCAAAAGAATTGGGACATTATTGCATCACCTCTGAATATGTGAGGTATATCACCCCCACATTAGGTGCAATTATGGCCATTAACATCAATATGAATGCAGGCCTTGCAACACGTCTACACGACACAGAGGTTAGGTTCATGAAACATATGATTGTCACACCTTGAAGAAGAGTTTCTTGTCTGCATTCAAAATCATACAATACGAACATGAAAATACTCTTTTCCAGTGACTGCTTGGATGGGGCTTGCTACATATAGCAGAAATGACCAAGGGACGATATGTCTCGCATACTTTACAAATAGTCTCTTAACACCTGTGTGAATAATTTGATATTTCCAAACTGAAAGATTGCCCATAGACCTCACAAACATTTTTGACATCACAAACCGACACGTGACATCTGCAAACACTGGGAAGTTTATGGGTAACAAAACAAGTCTGGTTTGTGAACAAACGCCCACATCCTTTAAAGACCACAGATTGACCTTCAAAGCAGACCGCCTTAGCGTAGCACTTTGTGCACGCAGATTCACATTGGTGCACATTCTTATTAGTGAAAGGCACACGACAATCACGGAAAAAATACCCGCACTTAAACGCTGCTGTCAAGGTTGTTATGACATCAAAATGGTTTTGCTTATCGTCGTGAAAATACAAATCAATGTAGTCCTTAAAAGAAGATCCCTCATTTTATTTATTTATTTACACTATTCATCCCGATTTCTAGCATGTAGCTCAGAACTTAGATCTACATCTTTAATTAATATTACATCTTTTAGATATGTTATTTTAAAAAAATACAATAATAAATTTAGAATAAGCACCCAAATCTAAAAGTTCTATTTGTTCTTCTTTTCTATACCTAACCTACTAGTTGGTCAACCCCGGGTATATTACGCCCCCGGTGTCCCACTGCACTCTGGATCTAATAGTCCCCAGATCAGCGAAAGCCCCAGTGAGGGTGGGAATACCCCTCCCCACCACCTTGGAAGGCACCCTACCGGAGATTTTGCTCCAATTACTACCCATAATATCACCCTCTATGGACTTAAAATTAACTTAACCTAAAGATTTATAAAAATACTTAATACTAACATAACCTAAATACAAGTATTTCTTATAGTTGGCTGCAGTGTTTTTCAGTTGTTATCACCGATCCATTTTCTAAACTGAGAGCAGCCATCCGATGGATCAGTGGACCACCCAGATGCCCGACAGCTCCAGCCTAGCATCTCACATTTGTTGACAAGTGGGCTAGACCCTATGAGTGAGGGGTTGATTAACTCGTCTGAAGATGTTGTTCTATTGTACTCCCTAACTAGTATCAAGGCACCCTCTAGTTCATCAGCAGTTCACATTAGTGGAATCAAGAGAGTATTCCATCCCTCAGCTAGGCTCCAGTTTGCCTGGAGATCTCCACCATATTCTACCCGGCCAGCATATAATCCAATTTGTCTTTGTCACACCTATTGACTTATTCAAGTCGTACCGTTATGCGTCTTCCATATATGTTGTAACGTCACTGTCTACCGTCTTGTCACGGTCGCTCTCCATCTTGTACCCTTGTCTTAAATTGACCAGTCTATTTTTACTCTATTTTTCATTGCAGTTAAGTTCTTATCTCTTTTGTATTTGGACACATTATCCGTGATTGTATCAAAGAGAATCCATCGGTCCACCTCACGCAGTATATGATAAACCGTGCTCGCTTGCAACGGTATCTTTTGGTTCATTTTATATTCCAACGTCTCAATACACTTCAGCACGTGTTCCGACGTCACTTCCCTACTACAATCGCAATTTCTGGTGTCCATCAGTCGTCTAATAAATACCTTACATGGACCATGCCCAGTAATAAAATGTACCAAACCTGGAGAGGGCTGCAGATACTCCATTCCCAACCGTTTAGCAACGGTTGGAAATATCTTAAGATAGAAGTTTTTCAAACTGTTTGTCTCTGCTTCCAATTGTCTTGCCAAACCCCTTCAAGATATTTACTGACCTAAAGTCTCGTTGCTATCTCTACTCTGGTGAGATTAGCAACTTTCTCCATATCTCCCTTCCTTATCCAATACAATGCCATTCTCCTCCTCACCTCTATGTCCAAGGGCCAGATAATCAAGGATACACACCAAGTGTCTGTGGCAACAGTCTTGTACGCTCCAGTTAGCCTCAAAAGTACACTTCTCTGAAGGCTTCTAATTTTCCTCCTGATTATTACCTGTCTTAGCTGATGAGCCTACGCGCCGGCTCCATAGCCCACAATGGAGACCAACATAGCCTGGTGATACAATCTGATCAGATTCATAGACAGTTTAAATCTGTCCTTATTCATAGCTCTCAAAGCTTTTCCACATGCGTTATCCACCTGTCATTAAGTCGCGCCTTTCATCCAGCATCACACCCAGATATCTGGTATCCTTGCTTCGTCTTATTGTCTGTCAGTCAATCTCTGTAATACATTATTTTCCGTTATTTAACAGAGAAGCATGAGTTCTTGTTTAGCATTGATCAGAATTCGAGAATAATCTTCAAAGTATCCTAGAACGAGAGGCAAGGGAATGCTTACTTACTCCAAGGATACTCATTGTAGTATTTACAAGTATTCCTTCATGTCTCAGCTTGCGTTTCATAGGTAGGTTTCTTTCTCTTTCCATATCGGTAGATAGTTCTTGAGCAGAGTTGAAATATCTACATCTCTTGATTGATCTATCTCACCCCATTGATCTCGTAGGCGATTATTGAGAAGATATTAAGTATCCCGCTATTGACGATTTTCTAAATACTTCTGACAACTCCATTATTCAGTAATAGCCGTCCTTTAATGTGTAGGAGAGAACGATGTGATAAAGTGTACAGACTTTCTTGCTGGACAGATATCCAAAGCTCATTTCCGTTAGTTAATGTTCCTAGAAAATACAAACCATATGAATGATATTGGAAACTGTTTAATGCAGTATTTAAGGCAGCAGGGTCTCTGATGTTTAGTATATCAACATAGTATTTCGTTATTTTTGTAGTGAGGAACCCGTAAATAGAGTTTTTTTTAGCAGGTATTAATGCTTTAACTGACCTTCGTTCAATGTTTGGAAGAAGAGGGTGTCATCGTCTTTTATCTAGTACGAGTCCCATCTCCAACTCATTTCAAATGCAGATGTAGTGATATAATCTCAGCTCTAAGGTTGATACTATCTCCTCATTCATTGACAAGTTTTACTGAGATAGAATCTATGACTCGTTTTGCTACAGGATAATAAATAATATTATTCTGTACCTCCATTATCTTATAGCCATGAAGGTTTGTCATGCTAAGATCGTGCAGAGTATGATTCAGTTCTCCGTTGACGTAAGATCCACTAGCGAGATTGCATCCAATCCTGATCAGTATTCACATTCACATGCAGAATGTTCACAGTATTGGTAGAAAAGTGTGTTTTACCACCAGGAAGAACGACATGTTTGAAACCTAGAAGAGATGCGAACGTATCTGGTCACTTGGGTTATTACAATTTATGTGGTAGGTAGGATCACCGATAATGGCGAGTTTCAAATCACTCGAGTCTTCTCTCATAAAGTATCAATTCAATGCTTCTCGTTCATAAGTATCTGAAAGAATGATTTAATATTTTCCTCCACAATGGAATTTATTATTACGTTTGTCAATTTTCAGTGTGGAATTGGACGTTGTGTTACACCCTCTCTGTTACTTTATAGTAATAGGCCACCAAAAATACTACCAGGAAGGAAGGGAGTAAGCTAATATACAAAATAATATAAAGTAGTAATGTCAAGACTTAAAAGTGAAAATTTTATATTTAAATGAAAATCTTGTGTACCCGCCTTTATTCTCGAGAGAATAATGGTGGTGTTACACATGAAACCAAAAGATTCGTTATCTGCGCACGATAGCGATCATAAGAAAGCTAAATCTTTACCTCAGAGACACAGTACGTCGTAACCAGATAATATTCCCTAAATTATTTGCAGACCTTTAAATTGTTGGAAGAATGTCATGATCAGTCTGATTGATGAACCAAATAGATTATGGCTCAAGAACGTATAACTACGTCACCTCTAAGTCATTGTACCAGCCCAAGTATCAACGTTTATCTCAAGTCCTCAAACTCGTCGAAGGAGTTGGTTATTTCCCTTTTCTGACAACGAGGAGATCACTTCATCATCCGGGTCAAAACCTGACTGAATATGTATTATTTCTTTGACAATGTTTCTTGCGATAAACATTATAACATATAGACTTACTTCCACATGGTTTAACCTGTAGCTACATACTGTTTCTATCTATTTTAAACATATTCTAGGATCCTTACACAGATGCTGAGGGATAACAGTAACCTGCACTTCCTTATCAGGATGGACAATCCAAACTTGAAATGTGTCTATAACTATCATATCAACACACATAGGACATTCTAAAAGTTTAAGGGGCCGTGCTATTTATACTGAAAAAAAACACGTACGATATTCTAGTTTTGAGTAAAGATCATGAGATCGATAAGGGACGATACCATTGCGGGTTTTATACATTTATCTTACCTTATTAATACTCGTATAGTTACATTTTATGGTAAGACATGTCGACCGTATAGAAATTCAGATATGTTCTCTATAAGTATAAATCAGGTAGTGGATCAAGTAGAGAATCTGACACTAGATCCAAGAGAATATTACGATGCAGGCTCAAGGAGGATCATCGACATTGAAACTTCTGGTGGTCAAAGGATACTTGTAACAGTATTATTTCAATAGGATGGATGCGAAACATAAAACTGAGCAGATACACGCTCTCAATATCGCTAAGTGTATTGCCAAAGGGCAAATAGACTCATTGATCCAAAGTTCATAGAAATATCAGCTATGTACGCCAACTTTGAAAGAAGCAGAAGACAAGAGATGGAGGAGGTATCGAAACTGTTCCTTCAGCAGGAAGACTGTTTCAACAAAGCGAAAACAGCAATAGATTATTTAACTCCTAAGATTCTCATACAGCGTATATGTGTGTGTGATATTCAACTACCAATATTTTCACGTGTAAAACATATTTCTTTAGATATAAATAAGAGAGAACACGTTGGAGCAAGGAAGGAAAAGCAGGGGAACGAGTATTAGAGAAATTATTAGACACATTGAACTAATTCAGGAGTTGAGATGCCTCACGATATCATTACGACACTTTGACTATTTTCGTCTATTAATGGGTACAATATATGAGTAAGTTATTCTCCAAGAATACTTGTGTTGCGGTCTAAACTAACACAACACATGCTATTTTCAGGTTCAGACAGGTCACACGTGAAGCACTGGTTCTCCGCCATGAATTCTGAACTAAGAGAACTCAACTCGGCTGCTGCCATTTTAACCTGGCGACTGTCCACTGAGGAGCGAATGGAGGCCACCAACACTGCTTCCGAGCTTGGAGAGATGCGGAGTGCTTGGAGGAATCAGCGCTGTCAAGAAGCGGTTGATTTGTGGCCTCTGGTTTCCAATTCAGAGAGACGCCAGCTGTACCTCCTGTGCAGGGGACCAGTCTACTTACCCCAGCAGTCCAGGTAGCGTACATGTTCATCCTCTAAAACAGAGCGATATAACTACAAACCTGGTAGAGTACATGTTCTTTCTATACAACATAGCAATAAAACCACAAACCTGGTAGAGTACATGTTCCTCCTCTATAACAGAGCGATATAACCACAAACCTGGTAGAGTACATGTTCATCCTCTAAAACAGAGCGATATAACTACAAACCTGGTAGAGTACATGTTCTTTCTATACAACATAGCAATAAAACCACAAACCTGGTAGAGTACATGTTCCTCCTCTATAACAGAGCGATATAACCACAAACCTGGTAGAGTACATGTTCTTTCTATACAACATAGCAATAAAACCACAAACCTGGTAGAGTACATGTTCCTCCTCTATAACAGAGGGATATAACCACAAACCTGGTAGAGTACATGTTCATCCTCTAAAACAGAGCGATATAACTACAAACCTGGTAGAGTACATGTTCTTTCTATACAACATAGCAATAAAACCACAAACCTGGTAGAGTACATGTTCCTCCTCTATAACAGAGCGATATAACCACAAACCTGGTAGAGTACATGTTCTTTCTATACAACATAGCAATAAAACCACAAACCTGGTAGAGTACATGTTCATCCTCTAAAACAGAGCGATATAACGACAAACCTGGTAGAGTACATGTTCCTCCTCTAAAACAGAGCGATATAACGACAAACCTGGTAGAGTACATGTTCTTTCTATACAACATAGCAATAAAACCACAAACCTGGTAGCGTACATGTTCATCCTCTAAAACAGAGCGATATAACGACAAACCTGGTAGAGTACATGTTCTTTCTATACAACATAGCAATAAAACCACAAACCTGGTAGAGTACATGTTCCTCCTCTATAACAGAGCGATATAACGACAAACCTGGTAGAGTACATGTTCATCCTCTAAAACAGAGCGATATAACGACAAACCTGGTAGAGTACATGTTCTTTCTATACAACATAGCAATAAAACCACAAACCTGGTAGAGTACATGTTCCTCCTCTATAACAGAGCGGTATAACGACAAACCTGGTAGAGTACATGTTCATCCTCTAAAACAGAGCGATATAACGACAAACCTGGTAGAGTACATGTTCATCCTCTAAAACAGAGCGATATAACGACAAACCTGGTAGAGTACATGTTCATCCTCTAAAACAGAGCGATATAACGACAAACCTGGTAGAGTACATGTTCTTTCTATACAACATAGCAATAAAACCACAAACCTGGTAGAGTACATGTTCCTCCTCTAAAACAGAGCGATATAACCACAAACCTGGTAGAGTACATGTTCCTCCTCTATAACAGAGCGATATAACCACAAACCTGGTAGAGTACATGTTCCTCCTATAAAACAGAGCGATATAACCACAAACCTGGTAGAGTACATGTTCTTTCTATACAACATAGCAATAAATCCACAAACCTGGTAGAGTACATGTTCCTTCTATACAACATAGCAATAAAACCACAAACCTGGTATACTACATGTTCCTTCTATACAAAATAGCAATAAATCCACAAACCTGGTAGAGTACATGTTCTTTCTATACAACATAGCAATAAATCCACAAACCTGGTAGAGTACATGTTCCTTCTATACAACATAGCAATAAAACCACAAACCTGGTATACTACATGTTCCTTCTATACAACATAGCAATAAATCCACAAACCTGGTAGAGTACATGTTCTTTCTATACAACATAGCAATAAATCCACAAACTTGGTAGAGTAAATGTTCCTTCTATACAACATAGCAATAAAACCACAAACCTGGTATACTACATGTTCCTTCTATACAACATAGCAATAAATCCACAAACCTGGTAGAGTACATGTTCTTTCTATACAACATAGCAATAAATCCACAAACCTGGTAGAGTACATGTTCTTTCTATACAACATAGCAATAAATCCACAAACCTGGTAGAGTACATGTTCTTTCTATACAACATAGCAATAAATCCACAAACCTGGTAGAGTACATGTTCCTTCTATACAACATAGCAATAAAACCACAAACCTGCTATACTACATGTTCCTTCTATACAACATAGCAATAAATCCACAAACCTGGTAGAGTACATGTTCTTTCTATACAACATAGCAATAAATCCACAAACCTGGTAGAGTAAATGTTCCTTCTATACAACATAGCAATAAAACCACAAACCTGGTAGCGTACATGTTCCTTATATACAACAGAGCGATATAACCACAAACCTGGTAGAGTACATGTTCTTTCTATACAACATAGCAATAAATCCACAAACCTGGTAGAGTACATGTTCCTCCTATAAAACAGAGCGATATAACCACAAACCTGGTAGAGTACATGTTCTTTCTATACAACATAGCAATAAAACCACAAACCTGGTAGAGTACATGTTCATCCTCTAAAACAGAGCGATATAACTACAAACCTGGTGGAGTACATGTTCCTCCTCTACAACAGAGCGATATAACTACAAACCTGGTAGAGTACATGTTCCTCCTATAAAACAGAGCGATATAACCACAAACCTGGTGGAGTACATGTTCCTCCTCTACAACAGAGCGATATGACCACAAACCTGGTAGAGTGCAGCTATATTTGAGTTATCCAGGTGTTATCCCATGTCTAGGGTCACTCTTCACTCATAGTTTAAGGTTGGATGGACGTGTGGCTATCACAAGTTTCTCTGTTCTGGCTCTATGCACAGGTGTCATTGTTCAATCCATTTTAATATTATTGGACTATTGTTGATTTCGGAAATCCCTGCATTCACTTGAAACATACAAATTATTTGTACTGACGGCAGCATAAAGGTACGACTGAGTCACGTGTGATATACACACGTCCATCACAAACTTTACCTTAAACTATGAGTGAAGTGTGACCCTTACCCTTTCATAACAGATAATTCATAATCTCAGCTTAAGAGAAGATGTCAAAATAACGGAAAAGCTTAGGGATGTGACTCAACTTGAGAAATTGGTGCTTAATTATTCGAGGAAAGCAGGAGACTTTTGCATATGATCTCTATTTCCTGGTAATATTAAGTGTACACGATTTGAAGAGTTAGTGCACTTAAAGGCTCATCTTCAAACAAACTCTAAGTCCGAGAAGAAACTAAGTCCTCTTGAGTTGTGTCAGTTTATACGAAAAGAAGAACTACAGATATCTAAAAAAATGTTGTCTCTGAATGCTCACAAGCTTCAATTGCCATTTGTGATTGAGATGAGTAAAAAATATCACTGTACCAACATGACACAGGATATAATAGCAATCAATGAAGGTAACTTTTTGGAGAAAATTGATTTGTTTGCATCATAGGCAAGGCGAAATATATGTTACTCTATTTTCTTATTGTATACATGATAATATTTTATTTGCTGTAACATGTTCTACAATCTATTAATGAAAACTTTATATTGTTAGATTACATCATGACAAATTATTGAATTTGTATGTTGTGCTAGTAGTTATATGAGTATTTATTCAAATTTTTTAAGTCTTTGCTTGTATTCTTTTCACGTTTGAAAACTCCCTTTAGTAAATAATCAAATAATATGTGAAATGGTTATCTGTTACTCCACAGCTAGTACTTAAATATACGGTGTATGTGTGTTGGTGTATGAGTGGTGGTAGGGTGGAGACCAGGATTTAGAAGGGGGGAAATTAAGTTAGGAAATGTGTGCGGCAAATTATCTAGGGCCTATGGGTGACAGAGTCACAAATCCACCCCTGCCTATCCCTTTTTATAAAATAATTCTATTGTTTTATAAAGATTAGTGCAGTAGTTGGAACATAAAAATTAAGTCAAAATTAATGGTAAAACCAACATTTAAGTTTATATTTCTGTACATTTTGATACAAATTTTTCCACAAACTGTTGCCATTTAAATTTAGGAATAGCTCTAAAAAGATTGGCATGTTTTGTTAGCATCGCTTTAGTGATTTCTTTTGCGTCCATGATTTCTATAAAATATATATAGTACGGTAAAGATAAATCTTTATCTAAATAAAAGCGAAACCCTGACTAATTCTCACACTCCTCACGAAACTAGAGGGCTGAAATTTGGCACAGGTGTTCCTTATAAAGATAATTAGGAAAAATAAAGATGTTTTATTCCAATGTTTTGTGATTAGGGGGTTGAAATCGGGGTAGCTAACCTGATCAACAATATTGCTTTATAAACCCTTTTTAAGCTTTTAAAGGGTAATAATCAGATAAGTTTGTTCTAATAATGCCTTAAAAAAAAGATAGCACTTATTTTTAGAAACATAGATGCTTCTAAGGGGTGGAATAGAAACGAATACAAACAATTAATTGAAATATGTAATTACGCTTTAATATACAACCCCAAGTCACGGTAGAAGTTTGTAGTTTATATTTTGCTGAATTTAGGCTAAATGTCACTAAGTTAAATTAATTTATATGCTAAATTACTTTGAGTCAAAATTTAATACAATTATCTTAGACCAATTTACAATTGGTTTAAAGTTTTAAGCCAAATTACTTGAGGCCTACTGCTGCGTCAACATGTATTTGTTTATCTGTAATTAATATAAATCCCGTTCGTGTCCATCCTCTATCGTTTTCAGATGTTCCAGATGTCAAACTACTATGTAATGTTGATGCCACAAAGTCCTATTTCTGCTAGTATAACAATCATTTTCGTTTCCACCATATTTGTGGGTCAGTTTCTGTGTCGTTTATATCATTTTAACAATTGAAGTGGTACAATTTTTAGTAAAGGGTAGGAGGACGCAAGTATTTATTTAAACTGACAAATTTCCCACGAGCATTTTTGGCGGAACGGAATTGGTAACCTTCCCCTTTGGCTTAACCGGTAGCGAGTCACACTGCCAACATCTCCACTCCTATTTTTAATTCTTTAGTTTATTATCACGCCCATCCCCTCCTCATGCTATAAGAAGGAATATTTAACCTAAAAGCTTCCTTTTAATGTTTTTTAAATTAATTTTCTATGGTCAGCCCTTGCTATAGAAGGGGTCATTACGTCTTACTGTTTAGCTCCATATGGCTTGTGAGTATTTCTACTCGTAGATTTCCTGGCTATAGCACATATTAAAATATAGCAAGCTCTAAGAGGGCGAAATGTTGTTCTCCAACTGTGCATGTGTAATGCTTCCCTCGGACACTCCTAGGGACTGGTGCGTGTTTAGTGTCACCCTCGGACACTCCTAGGGACTGGTGCGTGTGTAATCCCTCCCTCGGACACTCCTAGGGACTGGTGCGTGTGTAATGCTTCCCTCGGACACTCCTAGGGACTGGTGCGTGCTTACTGTCACCCTCGGACACTCCTAGGGACTGGTGCGTGCTTAGTGTCACCCTCGGACACTTCTAGGGACTTGTGCGTGTGTAATGCTTCCCTCGGACACTCCTAGGGACTGGTGCGTGCTTACTGTCACCCTCGGACACTTCTAGGGACTTGTGCGTGTGTAATGCTTCCCTCGGACACTCCTAGGGACTGGTGCGTGCTTACTGTCACCCTCGGACACTCCTAGGGACTGGTGCGTGTGTAATCCCTCCCTCGGACACTCCTAGGGACTGGTGCGTGTGTAATGCTTCCCTCGGACACTCCTAGGAACTGGTGCGTGCTTACTGTCACCCTCGGACACTCCTAGGGACTGGTGCGTGCTTAGTGTCACCCTCGGACACTCCTAGGGACTGGTGCGTGTGTAATGCTTCCCTCGGACACTCCTAGGGACTGGTGCGTGCTTACTGTCACCCTCGGAAACTCCTAGGGACTGGTGCGTGCTTAGTGTCACCCTCGGACACTTCTAGGGACTTGTGCGTGTGTAATCCCTCCCTCGGACACTCCTAGGGACTGGTGCGTGTGTAATGCTTCCCTCGGACACTCCTAGGGACTGGTGCGTGCTTACTGTCACCCTCGGACACTCCTAGGGACTGGTGCGTGCTTACTGTCACCCTCGGACACTCCTAGGGACTGGTGCGTGCTTAGTGTCACCCTCGGACACTCCTAGGGACTGGTGCGTGTTTAGTGTCACCCTCGGACACTCCTAGGGACTGGTGCGTGTGTAATCCCTCCCTCGGACACTCCTAGGGACTGGTGCGTGTGTAATGCTTCCCTCGGACACTCCTAGGGACTGGTGCGTGCTTACTGTCACCCTCGGACACTCCTAGGGACTGGTGCGTGCTTAGTGTCACCCTCGGACACTTCTAGGGACTTGTGCGTGTGTAATGCTTCCCTCGGACACTCCTAGGGACTGGTGCGTGCTTACTGTCACCCTCGGACACTCCTAGGGACTGGTGCGTGTTTAGTGTCACCCTCGGACACTCCTAGGGACTGGTGCGTGTGTAATGCTTCCCTCGGACACTCCTAGGGACAAGTGCGTGCTTACTGTCACCCTCGGACACTCCTAGGGACTGGTGTCGTGCTTAGTGTCACCCTCGGACACTCCTAGGGACTGGTGCGTGTGTAATGCTTCCCTCGGACACTCCTAGAGACTGGTACGTGTGTAATGCTTCCCTCGGACACTCCTAGGGACTGGTGCGTGCTTACTGTCACCCTCGGACACTCCTAGGGACTGGTGCGTGCTTAGTGTCACCCTCGGACACTTCTAGGGACTTGTGCGTGTGTAATGCTTCCCTCGGACACTCCTAGGGACTGGTGAGTGTGTAATGCTTCCCTCGGACACTCCTAGGGACTGGTGCGTGTTTAATGTCACCCTCGGACACTCCTAGGGACTGGTGCGTGTTTAATGTCACCCTCGGACACTCCTAGGGACTGGTGTGTGTTTACTTTCACCCTCGGACACTCCTAGGGACTGGTGCATGTGTAATGCTTCCCTCGGACACTCCTAGGGACTGGTGCGTGTGTAATGCTTCCCTCGGACACTCCTAGGGACTGGTGCGTGTTTAATGTCACCCTCGGGCACTCCTAGGGACTGGTGCGTGTGTAATCCCTCCCTCTGACACTCCTAGGGACTGGTGCGTGTGTAATGTCACCCTCGGACACTCCTAGGGACTGGTGCGTGTGTAATCCCTCCCTCGGACACTCCTAGGGACTGGTGCGTGTGTAATGTCACCCTCGGACACTCCTAGGGACTGGTGCGTGTTTAATGTCACCCTCGGACACTCCTAGGGACTGGTGCGTGTGTAATCCCTCCCTCGGACACTCCTAGGGACTGGTGCGTGAGTAATGCTTCCCTCGGACACTCCTAGGGACTGGTGCGTGTGTAATGCTTCCCTCGGACACTCCTAGGGACTGGTGCGTGTGTAATGCTTCCCTCGGACACTCCTAGGGACTGGTGCGTGTGTAATGCTTCCCTCGGACACTCCTAGGGACTGGTGCGTGTGTAATGCTTCCCTCGGACACTCCTAGGGACTGGTGCGTGTGTAATGCTTCCCTCGGACATTCCTAGGGACTGGTGCGTGAGTAATGCTTCCCTCGGACACTCCTAGGGACTGGTGCGTGTGTAATGCTTCCCTCGGACACTCCTAGGGACTGGTGCGTGTGTAATGCTTCCCTCGGACACTCCTAGGGACTGGTGCGTGTGTAATGTCACCCTCGGACACTCCTAGGGACTGGTGCGTGTGTAATGCTTCCCTCGGACACTCCTAAGGACTGGTGCGTGTTTAATGTCACCCTCGGACACTCCTAGGGACTGGTGCGTGTGTAATGCTTCCCTCGGACACTCCTAGGGACTGGTGCGTGTGTAATGCTTCCCTCGGACACTCCTAGGGAATGGTGCGTGTTTAATGTCACCCTCGGACACTCCTAGGGACTGGTCCGTGTGTAATCCCTCCCTCGGACACTCCTAGGGACTGGTGCGTGTGTAATGCTTCCCTCGGACACTCCTAGGGACTGGTGCGTGTTTACTGTCACCCTCGGACACTCCTAGGGACTGGTGCGTGTGTAATGCTTCCCTCGGACACTCCTAGGGACTGGTGCGTGTTTAATGTCACCCTCGGACACTCCTAGGGACTGGTCCGTGTGTAATGCTTCCCTCGGACACTCCTAGGGACTGGTGCGTGTGTAATGCTTCCCTCGGACACTCCTAGGGACTGGTGCGTGTGTAATGCTTCCCTCGGACACTCCTAGGGACAGGTGCGTGTGTAATGTCACCCTCGGACACTCCTAGGGACTGGTGCGTGTGTAATGTCAAGCTCGGACACTCCTAGGGACTGGTGCGTGTTTAATGTCACCCTCGGACACTCCTAGGGACTGGTGCGTGTGTAATCCCTCCCTCGGACACTCCTAGGGACTGGTGCGTGTGTAATGCTTCCCTCGGACACTCCTAGGGACTGGTGCGTGTGTATTGCTTCCCTCGGACACTTCTAGGGACTGGTGCGTGTTTACTGTCACCCTCGGACACTCCTAGGGACTGGTGCGTGTGTAATGTCACCCTCGGACACTCCTAGGGACTGGTGCGTGTGTAATGCTTCCCTCGGACACACCTAGGGACTGGTGCGTGTGTAATGCTTCCCTCGGACACTCCTAAGAACTGGTGCGTGTTTAATGTCACCCTCGGACACTCCTAGGGACTGGTGCGTGTTTAATGTCACCCTCGGACACTCCTAGGGACTGGTGCGTGTTTACTGTCACCCTCGGACACTCCTAGGTACTGGTGCGTGTTTACTTTCACCCTCGGACACTCCTAGGGACTGGTGCGTGTTTAATGTCACCCTCGGACACTCCTAGGGACTGGTGCGTGTTTAATGTCACCCTCGGACACTCCTAGGGACTGGTGCGTGTTTACTGTCACCCTCGGACACTCCTAGGGACTGGTGCGTGTTTAATGTCACCCTCGGACACTCCTAGGGACTGGTGCGTGTTTACTGTCACCCTCGGACACTCCTAGGGACTGGTGCGTGTTTAATGTCACCCTTGGACACTCCTAGGGACTGGTGCGTGTTTACTGTCACCCTCGGACACTCCTAGGGACTGGTGCGTGTTTACTGTCACCCTCGGACACTCCTAGGGACTGGTGCGTGTGTAATGCTTCCCTCGGACACTCCTAGGGACTAGTGCGTGTGTAATGCTTCCCTCGGACACTCCTAGGGACTGGTGTGTGTTTAATGTCACCCTCGGACACTCCTAGGGACTGGTGCGTGTTTACTGTCACCCTCGGACACTCCTAGGGACTGGTGCGTGTGTAATGCTTCCTCGGACACTCCTAGGGACTGGTGCGTGTGTAATGCTTCCCTCGGACACTCCTAGGGACTGGTGCGTGTTTAATGTCTCCCTCGGACACTCCTAGGGACTGGTGCGTGTGTAATGTCACCCTCGGACACTCCTAGGGACTGGTGCGTGTTTAATGTCACCCTCGGACACTCCTAGGGACTGGTGCGTGTGTAATCCCTCCCTCGGACACTCCTAGGGACTGGTGCGTGTGTAATGCTTCCCTCGGACACTCCTAGGGACTGGTGCGTGTGTAATGCTTCCCTCGGACACTCCTAGGGACTAGTGCGTGTGTAATCCCTCCCTCGGACACTCCTAGGGACTGGTGCGTGTGTAATGCTTCCCTCGGACACTCCTAGGGACTGGTGCGTGTGTAATGCTTCCCTCGGACACTCCTAGGGACTGGTGCGTGTTTAATGTCACCCTCGGACACTCCTAGGGACTGGTGCGTGTGTAATGCTTCCCTCGGACACTCCTAGGGACTGGTGCGTGTGTAATCCCTCCCTCGGACACTCCTAGGGACTGGTGCGTGCTGGTGTTTATTTTATGTGTATCATTTGACGTATTCTGGGATTCAACTGTCTAATACATCCATATTACCATATTAGTACTATACTTATTTCAGATAAAATGACAAATCTTCTTGGTATATGACCAACCAACTAGCATTGATCATACATATATTAAACCTTCTGTACTAAACTATATTGTATTTCCCTTTCTTCAACTTTTTATGTCTGACCTTGTCAAATTTCACATTTTGGTTCTATACAGAGACATGACCGTAGTTTCTGGGAAGTTGTTGAACATCTACACCACTTCCCGAGTATGTCGTCGACATGGTGAACCTTGCTACAGTGGTGAACCAGACCTTGAAAGACTCATGAAGAGGTCACGTGACCCTGCCGAGCTCTTATGGGCGTGGCAGGAATGGCGTCGTGTTGTGGGTCCCCCTTCCAAATATTTGTTTACTACGTTGGTGGACCTGCAGAACCAGGTGGCAAAACAATGGTAATATACAATCATTATTTAGATAAAAACTAATGTATAGCTATTCTCTACATTAATGACATAGAATAGTAGGCCTAAATGTAGGGAAAAATTAAGCTTATCATTAATATAACTAAATGGATAATAATAATTATAAATTGAACATTTCTAATTCCCCATTAGTTAGTTATGTGAACAGTTATACCTTCAGTGCTGGCGGCCGGGGTTCAATCCTCGGTCCCGGCAAAGATTTATCTGATTACCAAACCCTTCCTTCACCTCTGACAAGACATCTTGTGAATGTGGGGAATGCCAGGCCGCCACCGTGGTTCGAATTCCATGTTAAACTGTAGGTCCTCCATTTCATCTCACAATCACCCTACCATTACACATTAGCGTAAGTGCGTATAACCCGAACGGGTAGTAAGATGCGTTGCTAATAATAATAATAATAATAATAATAATAATAATAATAATAATAATAATAATAATAGTTATACCTTCAACTACACTTTATAAATATCTTGAAAAAAATGGGTATGACACAATCCTAGATCCTACTCAAATAGTATAACTACTATAATTTGGAACAAAATTTGAAAAAAATTGTTTCATTGTAGAGCATTTAAATTAATTCATCTCATAAAAACAATATTCTATTCTATTTATCATATTATATTGTACTTCCCAAATTGTGAAATATCGCTAGAGCCATTTAGAATAGCTACGGATCAATGAAAATAATTTATTTACTCTTAATTATTTAGAAATACTCAAGATCACAATTACATCCCAAGATAATGCTCAATAACCTCTAACTATCAAGTTTGAAGGAAGTCCTTTAAAAGAGGTAGCTAGTTTAACCTAGGTATAGAAAAATAAATAAACAAAGATACAGAAAGTATTGTAAAACAAACCTTTTTGAGTCAGAGAAACATAAGAATCACAAAATCCATCATAATTTTCAGGGTAAAAATACTCACCATTTAATTACTTTCGCTATATAAAAAAGAACCATTTTTTTTGGTACGTTGAACATAAAAGAGAGTTGACACCTCCTTGTTACTAAATATATGTACAGAAATAGAATGAGATGTATTTTAGGAAGGGAAGGGAAAATGGACTTCTTGTTATTATAAACTTAGAGCCTTCAGAAATAATTTATGTCCTGTTTTAACTTGATCATTTAGTATTTCGTCTGTCCAGATGTTTGCTCCATGATATAGTTCAGATTATTTTACCAATTTTAATAAAGTTTGGCAGGGATATTCTTTGAACCTAGACCAAGCGACATATATACCCAGCAAGGTCATGGGGGTTCAACCTCCCCAGAAAAAAAAAAAAAGAGCTTGACAAATTTAAACAGTACATATGGGTTTTTCTGAGCCCCATATGCTTTTTAGTGATCAATTAGAAAAATTGAATAATTTTAGATAAAATATCAATTTTATCTAAATTTATACTCGCCAAATTCAAAGTTTTTTTTTATTGTTGATTTAAATATATCACGATAAATTAATTTTTATTTTATTTTTAGATCTTAAAAAAAACTGCGGTGGCAAAGTGTCAGGGCTCTCTATCTTCATTCAATTACTTCGTAAAGAATAAAAAATTATGTAGCAGTGCTGAATTTGATGCAGCCCACATCACTTGAAACCATAAACTGAGCTCTGGAATCTGCTCTTGGATCTTGTGATGCTGTCAATGTTGATATTGAACTAAACCTTTTAGATGTAGGTAGATACCTCAATCAAAGAATAGATGATGAGATTAAACTCAAACGCCTCAATACTACGTTGATTCCAAAGGATTCATTTCAATTTCCTAAAAGTGGAAAAATAAATATCCTGTTCCAAAGACAGTAATTAACCCACTTTACCTGGCTTTTCTAAACTAAAAATGATGGTGCATTTGGAAAATATTGTGTTCTGTTTTCCAAAGACTTTGGTGAAAAAGGATCAAGTAAAAAGCTGAAATCACTTGTGAAAGAACCATATCAAAACTGGAAAGATGTCTTTGAAATGTTTAAAGCCAATGACAACCACACCTATTACAATTAGGCAATGATGATTGACAGTAGCTTCATACAAGTATCAAAAGACTAAAACCTATACATTAGGAATATTGTTTACTCTGCAAGGATAAAGCAAGTGGAAGAAAGGGAAGAAAGATTATCTCCCATAGTTGAAACTATTAAATGTTGTGGTTTGCAGGAGCCCGTACTCATAGGAACCAATTTTGGTCAAAGGTGATAGGCCAGTGTTCAACGATTGAAATTCTAAAGCGCTGTTGAGGATGAGAAAAGAAATGTAGAGATGGGAAACTAATTAAACAAACTGAGAATGTTGCTTTGAGTGCTTCTTATATTAGTCCAAAGATTCAAAATGAATTGATAAGTATTTGTGGAGAAATAGTTAGAAACTAATCGTGAGGAATGTCAATCATGCAAATAACTTTTTGATATTAGTTGATGAAATAGCAGACATATCTGGACATGAACAGTCATCTCTTTGTGTAAGATACACAAAAAAAAGGTAGAAAATTTCTTCGTAACCAAATAAGATGTTATTTGTGTTGTAGAAGTTGAAAATACAACTGCCCATGGTCTGGCACGTGCTATTAATACTTCTCTTCGTAATTTTGGTATTGACTGTAATAACATGATTGGACCAGTGGCGTAGCTAGGTCTGAAGCGCCCTGGAGCGTTTTAACTTTGGTGCCCCCCCCCCCCCCCATTGTTTCCATCCAAAAATTAACTGAACCACAACACCATATAAATTTAAGTAGACCTAACAGATTAAACTGACTTTAAAAGTAGCCTATGTTGGTGGTTTCTTATTATTCTTGTTCCATAAAGAAAAGAAATTAAAAATTTATTTTCTTTTTGTGCATGGATTTACATTTACTGAAATGTATCTTATATAGAAATGCAAATCTGCTTATTTTTTACTTTTACACAATATAACAACTAAAGTTTTGGAGTTTGGAACTAATAAAACAGAGTATTTTAGTATAGATAACATTTGTCATTTATTGTTGATCACATAGAAAAAAATATATAACTAAACTAACGTAACACTTATTCACAAACGACATAGTATTTTTAAAGAAAAGTTTATCATTCACGTTTTTTGGTCCTTACTTTTTTGTCAATAGGACATTAATTTGGGAAATACATCACAAATTAAAAGTGAAATTGTTTAACAAATGGGTTACCAACACAAAAGCCTTCTAAAAAATAAAAATAACATTTTGAAAAGACAAAATTTTGTAGTGCAAATCTTCACAAATTTTTGGAGGAACTCAAAATTGCATATTAAATTTTCTTTCGTGATTTGGCACTTGTAAATTGTGAGATGGTGTCTTCTAAGTCTATATTTCTTGCTCTGGCTCGCTCGATGGAGATCGTTGCTAGAGAACTCAGACGCTCCTGCGACATGGTGCTACGAAGATAGCTTTTGATAATTTTCAGTTTTGAAAAGGATCTCTCAGCACTTGCGGATATAACGGGCATTGTCAATAAGATGAGGCACGCACCACAACATCCAGGAAGCTGGCTCCAACTTGAGCACACACGATCACAGTATCGGCAAGGTCTCTAATACATTTAAGTTTTTCAATGTGGCTTGAAAAACAAGTTTTAAGTCTTACAAGCTGTTGGCCTAAGTTAGGAGAGATGCCATCTGGGTATTTAAGTACTAGAGGCTTGCACGAGTCTAGAATTTCTTTGTCACCCGAGTCAGTTAAAAAGAAGGTTTCAAACATTTGAACTCCTGGTTCACAGGGTCACGTGTGAATGACGCTCGACACCCCCCATCCCCCTACGTGCCCTACGTTACAATATTAATGTTGATGAACGTGTTAAAAGTAGGTATCATAGTTTAGAATAACTCTTATATTATATTTAGGAAAAGGGGATGTGGGGAATAGAACTGCTAAAGAGTTGTCAGGTAATTGGCTTCTTTGAATCTATATATAATAAGTAGGTACATAGCCAAAATATATTTTAATATTATATTTAAATTAACCAAGTAGAGAGTTCCTAAACATAAAAACAACACAGTTGCACACATTTTATCCGATCCAAACGAAACTCTGTGTACATCACTGGCGATAAATACGTACAGATATTATGACGAAAATGCAAAATAAATATAGTAAGCCAAATAAATTTAGAAAAATGTAAACTAGTATTATAATCAAAACCTGTGTGATAGAACACAATCCCTCCTGGTACTCTTTCCCCTCTCGGTTCTGTCTAAACTAAGCCATCCGTGACACAATAAGAGATAATTTGTGGAGTTAAACCATTATTGAACTGAGATCTTGTTTTGAGTTAACATTCTTCCACAAGATGTCAACTCTAGGCTACTATCAAGCTACTTGCTACCCTTAATGAATCCAGAAGCATACTTAGAATTCTTTGAATGGTAGGAGCGAGGCCAACTGTTCGCAGAACTGGGGGGATTGGAAGCCTATGATTTGAAATTAATTTCCGTCCTTATAGAGAGGGTGGTGGCTCCTAGGCAACGATGAGCGGCTAAATTTCTGTAGAGATTGTTTGTGTGGAAGAGGGCACCCCTCCCTTTTCGCCACATACACTAAGCAATTGTTAGCTAGTACATTCCGGGAAATCTTGTCAAGCCACCTCCTTGAGGTCACCGCTGGGAAACTTAGGCTGAAAGTATTTTTACGGGGATGTCTAAGGCTTGGTGACTGACCTCCTTTAAGGGTTCAAAAAAGGTGACATACGTAAAAGCTATTTTTTAGTTTGATTCCTATAATCAAGTTTTGACTTTCGGTAGGGAAATAAAGGTTAAATTCCGCTTTGAGTAATAGTGATTTGAGGTTGTTTCTTAACTCCATGACGTATGCACCAGCACACACGGAAGGAGGATCCAATTGCCCGCTGCGTTTTTACGTGTGTGGCTTCGCTCGGAGGATAGGATACAGCCATGATGGGTTAGAGGAGGCTAAAATAAGGTGTTTGTTTCCTAGATACTGGCTCCCTGAGCCAATACGACAAGTGAGATTTCATTTAGAGGAATATATGATTTAAATAAGGTCCCAGAATAGAGACGTAGAGGTATTACTTATCTTTCACAGAACTAGGGGTTAACATCGAGGTCTGGTGCTGTCTGCTCTTTAGGACTCTGGAACTGAGTCTCGGCTCTTCGTGGTGGTATTCATCAGCAAGCATATTCTCCATATTGGAGAGTGTATGAAATAGATGTTTGCCTGAATGGACTGACTTGACAAAACCTCTACAGGTGCTTCAATGTTGGTGGCTCCCTAGCAACGCAATTCTATCGGCCGGTCAGCTTGCCCAACCAGCTGGTCGGGGAGGGGGGGGGGGGGGGTGACTAAATCATTGTAGAGTCAACTTTAAAGGCGAGGGTCCCCACCCACCCCACACTAAGTGGTTGATAGTGCATGCCGGGTACATCTGGGGACAGCTGTTGAGGTCCCCGATGGACAACTTAGGGTAAAGCTCGGAAATCCCCTACGTTGATTTCCTGACATAGTCTATAACACTGGCTGTTAAATATAGAAGGGCCAACTCCTGCTGCTCCTGGAGCCAGAATATGTTGGAGATCTTTTCTCGACCAATTCAATGCAGTCTAAATACCAACAAACATGAGGTTGGTGACTTGAATAGACATGGGTACAGACAGGGTTGGTTAAAGGAGACCTGAGATAGGGCGTTTGTTTTCCACTGGGAACGCTGGGCGTTCCACGATTTAATTATGGTCTTGGATGACGCCGGAAGTGCCACCGTTAAGTACGGTCTTATGTGGTTTCCGCAGTCTCAAAAGTCTCTGACCCAGCCATAGCAACTAGATATTCCCTCATTTCAAATTATGTTCTTAATTTTCTATATATTCTTACATGTTAGGGGCATAGACCTTCAGTATACACTATATATTCTTTATCCTAGACCACATTAATTCTGTTTACGGTTAAGCCTATAGCCCTTAACTATCTCGAGCAAGGCAATAGACTCCAGCTCTGAAGACCACATCCGAGCTAATTTAAAACTCCTTATTAATGTATGTATATAGGTAAATGTTATAAGAAGTCATGTGAGGTAAGCCTACAGTAATGATCTGTACCTATATGCTATAATCTGAGGTTTTTTGAATGGAGGGAACAAGGTATAATTTTCACAGAACTACAAGTATGATAATGTTAAGGTTTAGTAAAATTTTCATAATAATATGATACTTATGATTAGTTGTTTTGAAATTAGTTAGAAATCATTTATATTTAACAATAGGTCTCAAAACTAAAATATTTTTAAAAACCGACTAAGCGATACGTTTATACAATAAATAAATATTTATTTGTATGTTATTGTAAATCTATTTAAACACAACACCTGTAAAAATATAAATTGATGAATTATAAATTAGTTTGTTTATTATCATATCAAGGCGTCCTAGCAGATGTTTGTATAGTCATCGTATAGTTATGATATTCTTGTTTTATTATTTTTAGGCTATGCTGACATGGGTGAGGTCTGGCGGGAGGAGCTTGAAACGCCAGAACTAGAAAAAGTGATTGAGAAGTTGTATCAAATGGTGGAGCCTCTTTACATGTACCTACATGCCTTTGTCAGACACAAGCTTGTTCAATATTACGGAGAAGAGATTGTAAAGCCTACTGGAACTATTCCTGCACATTTTCTAGGTGATTATTTTAGGTTAATTTATCAAAATATACACTTTCATCCTAGCCTCTATTACTCTATTCTGACTTATCCTTTAATATAAGCTTGTGACCCACCAAGAGCATAATAAACTTCTGTTTGCCATATTTAAGACAAATATGATCACAAAGAACAGCCATAAGTCTAGGGGCCAGGAGGAGGAGATTACAATTGCACGGCAGTTCTCTTTACAACAACATATTTCCTTGGGCACGCAATTCCAGTATGGCGAGATTCTTACCAATATGGCCGCCAAGATGGCCACTGGGCTCAGATGTACTTGTATTGGTAAATGGCTTATATCTCGGGAACTACTGCTTTAAGCACAAAATTAAAGAGGGTTGAAATTGTTCAGATAGATTTTTAAGTCGCAATAATACACTTTTATTATAGATAAACTCTTAAATATATATGTTACAAATACATTTGTGTTTCAATTAGTTTTTTGGGGGGAGGGAAGATATTTATGAATTTTTAAAATTAAAACCATCACGAGGGGATTACAGTTTACTCCAGTAGCCAAAAAAAAGGATAAAAGATATTACATATAAACTTTTTGTAGCATGTTAAAAAGATGTTATAGGGAAGAACACATATGGGACTAATAATGGCAGAAGGAAATTAATTTAAGCTTGGAAATGTTTTGAGGATAATGATCTACTAGAAAGACAAGAAGAAGTTCTTAATCATCTTGAATATTATAAAAAAAATACCGCCTAAAGATGAAAAGGAAAAACTCATATGAGCAAATTTCAACTAATGAGAGGGATGGCATTGAATATTTAAAGAAAAAAAACTGTACTAGACATAAACGTGAATGTATATTATGTACTATTCGTGTCAATAGAAAATACAAAGGTGATATGAAACTATTACGGATTTGTGAAAAGGAGAAATTATTGTTAGCAACACATTACTTTCAAGATGTATATTTTTCTAGGTCAAGCATTTTTGATGATGTGAATAATGTGTTTGTATCTGATGTTTTGTACTATTATTTATGTATAACTAATTACTTACTTACTGGTACTCAAAAATTACTTGATAAACTAGACTTTTTCAAAAGTGTTACGAGTTTTCTGAGCTATTTTTGTTTATCAATTCCAAATGTTAGATTGAAACCACTATTTAGAGTAGACCAATTTAAAGTCCTCTTATAAAATATTTTTGAAAGGATGTAACATTTACATATACCAAGGAATGATAAAAAAATATAAGCTCATATTTTTTTCAAACCTAAGAAACTGTCAAAAATATGTACAATAAATAGTTTTAAAGAAAATAACGATCAACTAGTGAAGGAGCTTAATAAACTATGATATCCAATTTGATAATAAATTCTGTGATAAGAATGATCTGGAAATGAGCCTTTCAATCTTTGAGAGTAAGAGGCTTAAAGTTTGAAACAACTTCTTTAAATCCATGATGGTATTATCATCATAGAGACATAATGGGTATATTAAAAGGAAGTGTGATACAATTTTCTGGATAATACTTCTACAACGGCTGATGGAAAACACCATTCCGCCTTTATACTACACAAGAAATACATAAAAATTGTAAATCCAAAACTTTTATTACAACGCTTAGCCACGTTGGTCTATGAAGCAGCTATAAAACTCTTAAATAATAAATAATTCTTTTACTGCTCTATCAATGGGACTGGCAGAAAACCCACGGGTTTCTTTACCAACACGCCTGGTTCAAGATGCCACTTCGAGCGTCCATGGATAGCTTTGGCCATGTAGTGGATGCAAAATAGGCCATTAGGTGTTAACATGATACGGTTCTAGTCTGTTCAAAAATTAAATTCAACAAAATACCATATATCATGGCCTGAATATAGAACATTTTACTTCGGGTGAAAACTGAATGATATTTTGAGTTGTCAATTGCTTGTATCATCAAAGCAATAAGAGGGGATTGATCGTGCAATGTATCAGATACTTTGACAGTATCAAACAACAGCAGTAACTACTGAACTTAGTGGTCATTGGCACAATTTTTATCAACTTACAATCTCCCAGCTGCAAGTTTTTCATAAATCAATCGGTGCCTTCGTGAACCAATTCTTCCCCACACATTTCAGAAAAACAGCTGCAAAGGACTTTTTCTGTAGTAACCTCATTTTCATTTTCTGATACAATTCAGTATTATATATACACAGAAATGACAAATTTCAAGACGAAGAGAAACAGGGAAAACCAAATTGTTGTGCTCTGTGGAGGGATGAAGGAACTATCAAATAGCAAAAGGACTTAAGTTTTCTATTTCCTTAGAATGTAACAATATATTTCTTGTATGGTTCCTCCCACACCACAAAATTAATTATAAACTGCTCAGGGTAATTTTCTTAACGAAAGTGATTTTTGTTGAAGCAATAATAAAAGCCATCACTATTCCAGGGAGTTAAAGGTATGGGTAATAATAGCAGAAACTTCACCGAACCTGACGTTTTCTAAAAAGCGAGGTCCTCGGTGTAATAACCCATATCTTGTTAAAAGACTTAAAAACTAAAACGAACTTAATTTAACCAAATGGGGGCTACTAAATATATACATTTTCTTGTTTACAATAATGGAAGCTATTATGGATATACTTTTTTTAAATGAGAATATAAGAGGCACTATTAATATGTGTATATGTGTGTGTTTTGAATACAAAGTCTTAAAATGGAGCCTATATATCCGACTGATCTTCTGTGTCTTATAATTTAGTTATATAGTATATGATTTATGTTTTATTGAAATTATTAGTGGTCAGGGGAAGGGGCCCAGTTTACCAACCCCGTTTGGTGCGCCACGTTTTTTATAAACGCT